>JAAGNO010013445.1:0-11838 GCA_033439905.1 Ceryle rudis | reverse complement strand
ACGGGGCCGGGCGGGCGGCGGGGCCTGGGCCGCGGGGCGGGCGCGGGGCCGGGCCCGCTCCATGCGCTGCCTGTGCCCGGCAGGAGACGCTGGCCAACCTGGAGCGGCCGATCTACGCCTTCGAGGGCAGCTACCTGGAGGACACGCAGATGTACGGGAACATCATCCGCGGCTGGGACCGGTACCTCACCAACCAGAAGTGAGTCCCGGCGGCCCCCGGACCCGCCTGCCCTGTGCCTCTGCCCCTGCCTCTGTCCCTGCCCTGTCCCGGCCCAGCCCACCAGACCCTGCGATGTGGTTTCTGTTTCAGGAACTCCAACAGCAAAAATGACCGGAGGAACCGCAAGTTCAAGGAGGCTGAGCGGCTCTTCAGCAAGTCCTCGGTCACCTCAGCAGCAGTGAGTGCCTGGCTGGACTCTGGTGGGGCTGAGCCAGATGTCCCTGTCCCCATCTGTGTCCCCCATCCCTTGGTGCTCCTCGGTGCAGCTGGTGCCACTGCTGCAGGACCAGTTTTCGGTTTAAGCTCCTGTACCTGCCCCGTCACCCCTGTCCCGAGCATCTTCATCCCCTGTCACAGCCTCTCGGAAACCCTTTTCCCGGTGCCCAGAGTGGTGAAGGGGAACACAGGCAAGAGCCACCAATTCACACGCTTGTCACTGCCACCCATGTCTTTATCTTCTTGCTCCTCACCCCTCCTGCCGTGCCGTGCCGTGCTGGTGCTGGATCGTCAGCCCTTTCAAGCAAAGGGCTGATGTGTCTTCCCCCGTGAGGTGACCTCTGTGCTTTTGAGCACTTGAAAAGTGGTGAGTAACTGCTGCTTTCATTAACATCCCTTTCGGTTTTCCAGGCGGTCAGTGCATTAGCCGGAGTTCAGGACCAGCTCATTGAGAAGCGTAAGTCACTTCTTCATTTCTCTCAGAATTTGGAAAGAGTGACCCAGCTCCCGCTGTCCGGATCTGTGCTGTGCTCACCGCTCCCCCCCAAGGGCTGCGGCTGCTCCTCCGAGGCTGCCCCTGAGCGCTGCCAGCACGGCCGTGGGCTGCACGAGGCAGCAAAGCTTCTCTGAGAAACACAAGTGAAGTTCAGTTTTCTTTCCTGAGTAAACTTTTATGCTCAGCAAGGGTTTATTGTGAACAAATCTTATGTAAATGGGTTTGGTGCCCTTTGGAGGAAGAGGTTAGAAGAGCTGAAGCAAGGTGGTTCTGTTTGCGTGTCTGCTGCGCGGGAGCAAGTGACATGGGGAGGAGCCACTTACGGTCAGGATTTTTAAAAGTGCTTTTGTAATCAGCACCGAATGGGATGCAATTCTCAGGTGCCTCGGGTGCTGAGGAGGTAGCTTGCTGTCCTTCAGAAATGTTTTTCAGGGTCTCTTACTTACCTCGCGGTGCCCTAGGGCTCAGCGGGGCTCCGCTGCCCCGGTTGCTGGTTACGTGCAGGGCTTTGCCAGGGCGGCCTGGGCTGGCAGCTGCAGGAGTAACCGCTGTGCTCATCTGTGTCGTGCTGTAGGGGAGCCGGGCAGTGGCACGGAGAGTGACACCTCTCCAGACTTCCACAATCAGGAGAATGAGCCCAACCAGGAGGATGCTGAAGAGCTGGATGGGTCAGTGCAGGGGGTGAAACCCCAGAAAGCTGCTTCCTCGACTTCTTCTGGGAGCCACCACAGCAGCCACAAAAAACGGAAGAACAAAAACCGACACAGGTTAGTGATGCCAGCAGCCTTCTTGTCCTGCCGTCTGAATGGTGCAGCTGCTGATGAGTTGACATCATGATGTGAAAGGAAGCAGTGACTTGTTACAATCATGAGCAGCTCAGGTTGTTTGTTTTGGTGTTTTTTCCGGTTTTCAGTTGTATGTGCCCTGTAGCACTCAGCAGGAGCCCATTGCTCCCCTTGTGTCAAGGAGGGGAAGGCACAAAGCAGAGAAGGAAACAGGACAGGGAGCTACCCCCGCTCTGTGCTGAGCTTGGCACCTGGCTGCTCCACTCTTCTGCCTGGATGGGGAGTAGAGCTGCCTGCCTTCCACAGGAGGGAGGCTGCAGTCCTGGCCTCCTGGGCTGGCTCCTTGGCTTCTGCAGAGCCAAGTAAGACAGGAATGTTGGGCCTTTCTCTGGAGAAGGAGGTGAAAAAGCAAATTGGAATGTTTTGGGGGTTGTGGACACTCCCAGTGTCTTCACTAAGATTTCCACTCCGAGCCCCTTTGGTGTCGCGTCCCTAAGTGAATGTCTTGATCGTGGCACAGAAGGGTTGCTTTGTCACATTAACCACAAACTGTTACTGACCTGAAATTCGTGTGAAACAAAGAATCCCTGAACTCTATACAGTTGGGTTTAGATGACCAGTTCTGCCCCTTACGGTGCACCCCTGAGATGGACCTTCACAAACCCACAATAACCCCCCTGCATCGCAGCTGCTCCGGGGCCAGCGCAGCCCGCTGCTTCCTGGGGCCTCGGTGCCCCTCGGCAGCGCTGGCCTCAGGATCTCTAGAGCCTGACAGTGCCCGTGGAGTCAGGCCCCGCGGGGAACACCGTGGAGATCCACACCCTAGGACAGAGGAGACCTCCACTGCAGAACTGCACCTCTCGAAATGATTCCTGAGCTGGTACCTAAAGAGGACTAGAAGTGAAGGAGCTTTTAAAAACCAAGTGTTCTTGCTAACTTTGTGCTGCCCCTGTGCGTGGCTGGGCTTTCCTCTGAGGGATCTTCCCATACAGTTAGAGAAATCTTTTAAAGCCAAGTCGTAAAAGTTTACAAAGGTCACTGGGGGAAGGTTGGTTTGGGAGATATGGAGGTAGGTATAGTGCTTGAAAAATGTTTAACTACTTTTTCTCCTTCATTAGGTTTTGAGTCGCTAGTGTGTCTGTAAATTCTTAGATCAGAATTTTCTTCCTGCAGAGGCTTAATTGGGCAAACATCCTAAAATCCTGGGTGTCTCCTTGGTTCCTCATAAGCTGGGAATCCAGAGCAGTTCAAAACTTTTTTTTGCCTGTAGACAGTTGGAAAGAAATTCAGGAATAACACAAGAAACCGCACCCGCGAACAAGTTCAGAGGAACAATTTGTAAAACTGAAGTACAGCTTCAGAAAATTACTGTTTCCAACAAATCATAAAGTATTCTGCCAAGTGCTTCCATGGACAGCAAACGGACCCACTGCAGACACAGAGGGTGCAAGACAAGTGCTGTAAATAACAGAAATTCTTCTGCTCTGTTACATAACCTGAACTTCAGCGACAGGAGTTGGGAAGAACCTGCTCTGCTGTCAGGTTGTGTGGCTGTGGGGTTTCTGCTGCCTTCCTTCCGCTGACAGAGCCGCTGCTGGCGCCCGTCGGGGACGGTGCTGGACAGGAGGAGCCCTGCTCTGGTCTGGGACGGCAAATCCCATCGTCCCGAGAGAAACCTCCGACACTTTGCACCGCAAGAGGCTTAGCAAGTTAGTGATCGACTGCTTCGTAATGCTTAGCATGGCCAGATAGATAATTAAAAGAGGAAGATAATTAAGCTTGTCTGTAATAAAGGCTCTGTTGGAATTGCGATTGCCGTTACTGACTATCCCCTAAATTTTGGCAGAAGAGAACAAAGAGTTTTCAAGTCTTATCTAGGTTAAAAAAACCCAGCAACAAGCCCGTCCCAGTCTGCTGGAGGTACAGCGAAGTGCTCTCAAAGGTGCTGCAGCCACGGGAGTTCTTTCGGAGGAGACCCGAGTGCCTGTCTCCTGAGTCGTGGAATGAAACACAAAAATAGCTGTTGGCATTTCTTGTTGTTCAGAAGCTCTTCTATTTGCCAGCATTCCTTTGAGTTCTGCTCACCCCTTCTGAAGAACTGGGAGGTGCTGGGAACAGGCACCCCAAAGGGGCCCTGACTCCACTGGGTTCTGTGCTGCGCTTGCCACTGGGAGCTCTGTGGAGAGCTGGACTCAGACTGGGCAGAACTGGTGTGAATGGGCAGTTTGAACAGCTAAAACCAGGGAATCAGGTGGACGTTAGAGTGTTTTTACTGAAGTCACCCTCTGAGTTCTCTCTGAGATGGTTGAAGGGCCGAGACGATGATTTTCTGTGTGCTCAGCAATTTTCATGGCCAGAAAGTATTTTAGGAGAAAACAATACCCGTTCCTCTTAGAAAGGCCGTGCTGGAAGACGCTTACAGCTGGTCCCATCCGTCCTCTCCAGCGCTGGCTCTGGGACAGACCGTGTCTACAGGCAGCGCTGCGGTGTCCGTGTGCGTGCCGAGACGAGGGGGGGGATGTCACCAAACCCTAATTAGCTTCGAGTGACCGTGTTCTCTTTGAGCTCTGCAGGCAGCGAGTGCGAGGGACGTGTGTGAGTTGGGGACGCGAGTATCCGAATGCAGAGCTGGCCGCGTAGTTCTCGTCGTCTCCACCTCTGCCTGCACAAGCTTTGCTTTGCCGTAATGATCCAGACAGAGCCGCTGCTTTCTGACCCCCGCTCGCTGGCTCCCGCAGGCAGATCAGCTCTTCTCTGCCCGGGAGCCGAGTGCACTCCCGGATCTGAGCGCTCCCCTCTTCAGCACTAAAGTTCCCTCCGCAGAACCATCTGCCTCTGCCCTAACGCCGCTTTTCCCAGAGATCCAGCTGGGGAGGGGGACTCTGGATTGCCACATCTGGAGAGCTTTTTGTGCCCAATTCTGTTAAGATATCTTAAGAACTTTGTGCCATTTGAACACTGGCTTTATTATTTAATTTATTTTATTTTATTTTTTAGTAATCTCGCTAGGGTGGCTAATCAACTAATTTATTTAATTCATTAGTATATTAATTTCTATTGCTTTCTTCCTTTCAAATGCTGCCCCTCAGCCCGTCTGGCATGTTTGATTATGACTTTGAGTAAGTTTGACTTGAATTAGTACTTGTGCTGTGTTGTTAGTGTGTAGACACCGATGTGCCTTTTGAGACCTTTCTAACCCATAGTTTATCTGTTTAATTGTAGGTATGTATATTAGGTTAGGCTGGGAAGTTTTTTTTAAAAACAGAAAAGCGTGATGGAGGTAACATTTTATTTAATAACTTCAGCAAAATTAAATTAACTTCACTCTTCTTTACCTTCCTATTTCATTTTTAAATAGATAAACTCTTAACTTAAAAACTTAGTTTAAAAACTGATTCTTCTGGCTTTGCTTCTTAAGGAGATTAGTGTAGACTTGGATATTTCCTTCTGGAAAAATGTAATAAACTCAGAACCTTTGACTCATATAATCCCTGTCATCTTAAACTCCTACCTCTGTTCCGACTAAATAACCATGACCACTGTGTCTGAATAACCACCCGTGGCATAGTCACACGTCTAACAAATTAACGTAGAGCATGCGTTGTTAACCTTGTTTCCTTATGCTGCGTAACTTCCCTGTGATCTTTATTACGGACCTTTATTAACTCTTTTTTTGAGCGGATGGAATATGCATTTTGGCAAATACTAAAGAATCCACTCTCCGTCTCCGCTGCTCTCTTGTCCCGTAATACTGGGACAGTGATTTGGCTCAGCCAGATTGAGAACGTGGATTGAATTAACCAAATAGTCTTTGTCGTAGCCTGTGCCATATGCAGTAGCTGGTTCTTTGAACTCTAGTGTTGGTTTAATGTATTGAAATGGACGTTTCTCTTATCTTTCCAACCACAGGATTGATCTCAAGTTAAACAAAAAGCCAAGAGCCGTAAGTATCCGCGCTCTGTCATTGTTTTCATTGCTCATCTGTAGACTTGCGTGGCTGACTGACTCCTAATCTTACAAAGCCTCCCTCTGCTGTAATTTAAGATCTTATTTTCATGGTTGAGGAATGTCATGGTATGAAATAAACATTGTCTCGTGGATTTGACAGTAAATAAGCCCAGGTAGGCTTGTTACGAAGCTGCGTCGCGGTTCAGTCCTGTGCACCTTCTATGAGGAAAGTTGGTTTGCGTCTCGTTACCTTCTCATGATCTGGAACAGTAAAAGCATCTGGATTTGGTTGATGCGTTTTTGAACTAAGGTTTTGAAAGGTCCTTTCTTTTGAATGTTTAGCTACAAGAAAAAAAAAAGACTTTTTTTTTTTTTCTGTTTTGCCTGCACCTAATGGTATATAGAAATGACAGGAGACTGAGAATCCCAGCTCTGCAAGCAGAACTGCAAGTAAAAGGGTCTTAATGTGCCTGTCCTCTCCTTTCCCCGCAGGACTACTAGGCTCATCAGTGCTGATGCATCTGGGATTTAGGTCCACACAAATCCCCACTGAGAAAAATGCCAATCGACTGAAGGAGCGCGATGGCAGCTCTGGCCAAGTGTCTGCAGATGGGAATGACTCGCTCTAAAGAACTTAGATGGGGGGAGAAAGTCTTGGACCATGTACTTTGCATCATTTTTAAATCACCTGAGTTGCAGGAAGACTAAGGTGTAGTAGTAGTAGTTGTAGTCCTGAATTCCTGACTATTCTGTGCTTCCACCTCTGTCGGGAACTTACTAAAATTGGCTGATCTTGCTGCTGCCACCCCTGTCATCTGCAAACCCATGGAGAGGTGTTTCTTTTTCCACTGGAACTGGGGTATGACTCAATTTGTCCCATCCATGTTGTAAGACTTAGATTACTTTTGTTGCTTATATTTTGCTTTGTAGGTTTGGTTTTGTTTGGTTTGGTTTGGTTTTTAAGCCAAAGTGTATAGTCAACAAATGGACTTTCGGTTTCTTTGTTTTAATCCATGTGGAGTGAAGGTTCTTCATTTTGTGGAACAGCTCACTTTGATTCTTGCTCAAGCAGAGACGGTGATTTACCCTTTTCTCCAACTTTAATTTTAAACACCATCCCCTAAAATTTACACAGTGCTTTGAGGTGCGGGGAAGGCTGGAGCTCAAAGCCATCTTGCTCTTTGCTCTCTTTGAGGTTGGGTGGATTCTCTTTTTAATACAAACTTCTGTCATTTGTACATAAACAATAAAGTTACATGTTTGTCTCTATTCTCATGTTTTCTTCAGTCCTAAATTTGACTCCTGTTGCCTTTTGTTCTCCATCTACTTTTTTTGCTGGACTTTGCTGGAATTCTTCCACCTTGGCATAGTCGCTGTTCCTTGTCTGGTGACCCTCAGGAGGTTTCCTTTGTGCTTTCTTTCCTCTGGTAGACATAACACTGAGTCTTGACAGGATTGCCAGGCACTAATCTCAATCTGTGTTCAACTAATCCCGCTTCAAGGCAGGACTCGGATGTGTCAGCTCTTACTGATCCTGGCAGCGTGCCGGCCGATGGGGCGAGATTGCCGCTGGATGAGTACGCAGAGGGATGAGCACTGGGTGCTTTTCACAGTAGCCAGCTCAAGATACCGGTGCTGATGTTGAAATCAGCTTTGCTTTTCCTCAAGGTGGTAAATTGTTTTTGTTACCGGTGCTGTGCTGCCTTTGTGGCTGGTTAAACCCTGGGCAGAGCCGTGTCCCCTCCCTGACAGCCCCCGCGGTGCGCACACGTGTGCTGGTGCCAGCGAGCGTCCCTCCCGACCGGCTGCGCCTCTGCTTCCTGGTGCTCGGTCTCCTCCAGCTCCCCGCGCGCAGCCCGGCCGGCGCAGCGCTGCGCCTAAGAGCCAAGGCAGGGCCATCGCGGTGAAGTTCTGTTCTGAGGCTGGCTCAGGGATCAAGGCAGCTCCGTGTTTGTTCGCAGCGGGAGCGGCTTATCCGCAGTCGAGCGAGCGGCTGGTGCTCTGCTGCCAGGGGCCGGCGGCCGCTTATCTGCGGGGGGTGTCGGGATGTGACGGCTTAATGGGAGGGCTGCAGAGCTGCCCTACTTCTTTGTGTTTTAAGTTACAGAGGTTAAATACAGGGGGGTGGAAGCTCTAGGAAACGGCATAAACTCCTCAAAGGCCTCAAACTTGCTTTTCCATAGTTCTGGAAAAAAGAAGTCTTAGCTGATGGTTTTTGATTACTTGGCCTTGGTTCCAAAGCAGGTTTTCTCCCACTGCTGCTGCTGTTCCAAAGCAAGGTTTGCAAGAGCGCCTGAACTTCAGAGGGTGAAAGTCTTTGCTGCCCCTCTGACCTCGAGGGAAGCTGCTGTACCTTTTTGGCCAGAACATTGATGTGCAGAGAAACAGCAAAAGGGTCGTGTTGCTGGTGCACCCCCCGTGTGTACAGGCTGATTTTGTGGCAGTGTCAGTTGGCTCAGCTTTCCCTGTGATGGGTATTGGGGGTGCTGCGGGGACAAGGGGAAAATGCAGCCATTCCAGCCTCTGGCACTGTCTGTCACTAAAGGAAGGGGACAGCCTGTTCTGATGAGGACAGTGATGGCAGTGGCCCCAGGGAGCCAGCACATTGATCAGGGCAGAAAGTGAAACGGCCACTGCTCGGTTCACAGTTCAAGGCCCCCTGCTCTGCTGATGCACAGCCTTCCCTCCCCGCTCCGCTGTCGGGCAGCAAGAGCATTGTCAGATGGCTGCTGGAGCCTGGCTCTGGCACTTGGGCCTAAAACTTCTGGTTTAGTTCTGAAGACTTCTATTTTAATTCCTACACAGCCCAAGTGACTAAAGGTCCCCAGGAGAGGCAGTGCCTGGCCTCACACGCAGGCATCGGAGCGAGCTGTGCAGGCTCTTCCCTCAACACTAATGAAAGTGAAAAGTAATAGTTAAAAATATATCCCAGGTCCTTTGCTTGCAGAAGGTGTTTCCTGAGCAGAGCAAATGTGGGGTGGGAGAGCAGCCACTGTCCTTATAGCCACCAAACGAGAGACACTAATCCCCTGCACAGCCTCATCACCAAGAGGATTAGGCAGGAGTTTATCGAGCCCAAGGAAGTGGCCAAGCAGCCGCCGGGAGCTGGCACCAGGCAGGAGGGGCAGCAGCCACCCCGGCCGCCTCCAGGAGGGGTCCACCTGTTGTGCGTCACCGGGTAAGGGGGCAGAGCCGGGGAGGGGGAGCGCGTGTCCCCACCGAGCACGGGTTGGGGTCTGGCCCCTCAAACACCCTCCCTTTTTCTACCTGGCACTGGTGAGTGGGGCTGGACCCTGGCGTGTGGTGGTGCACGATCTGTCTGCCACGTGTCCCGGGGCCATGGGCACATCGCCTCTCCACCTCCTGGTCTGCAGGGTCCCCATGGGCAGGCAGCACGGCCCGACGGTGCCCATGTGGAGGCAGCTCCTGCGTGCTGGGTGTTGGTGGCTCCTCTCGCTCTCTGGGACGGTGCTCTGGGGGCTGCGGTGGCTCTGGAGACTGGTGTGGGTCGGTACCACAGGGCCTCTTCCCTAAGGGCCTTCACAAATTTGTGTTGGCACCAAACGTGGCGTGTGCCCAGCGCCAAGGGCCGGAGCATGGGGCGGTGGTGCTTCCAGGGTTCTGTCTCTGTGTGGTGGTGCAGGGACCTGTGGTTTGCTGTGGCTGGGGCAGTGGTGGGAGGGGGTTCACCACGCCATCCAGCAGCACGGCTGAGACATTGGGACCCTCGTCCTTGGGGTTGGCACTTGGGTTGAGGTGCCATGATTGGTACAGTGCTGCCTGCCAAGAGCCCTGGGGACACAGGGACATTGCTCCGAGCTCCACACTCCCTGGGGCAGTTCGAGCCCATTGCTCTCACCACGTGGCCACTGTCCTCTCCCCCAGTACCTGCTGATCTTCTACAAGATCTGCTGGGACAACGCCTTCCAGGTCACCGAGGAGGTAAGTAAGTCCTGCAATGTGCCCCCACACTACGGGTGCTGGGGAGATCTCTGACTCCCAGGGCATGGCTGAGCCTGGTGACATGGTCTGTTGGGTGGCCCTGTGGCACCAGTGGCGGTGTAGGTCCCCAGGGCATGGCACGGCTGGGTTCTCCAGTCAGTGTCGGTGCCAGAGGCCATCCAGGCTTGGCTGCCCATGGACATGTCGGTTCCTGCTGTCCCTGGCATCTTTCAGCTCAGCACGGCACTGCGGCTGAGGCTGGAAAGTGTCAGCAAGGGGAGTGAGGAGGAGGATGGAGGCTCCACTTCTGCACTGGAGCCTGGGCAGGCAGGTGGGTCTCTGGCATGGCCAGAGGGGGTTGTCTGGGCCGGGCAGGTCACTGGGTGCTGCCGGGAGCTGAGCTGTGGTGCCAGGGCAGCAGTGGAGCGGCAGCGGCACAGTGACACCAGCGAGGCTGTGCTGGGGAGGCTGGAGGCACTGGAGGCTGATGTCCGCTACCTCTGCACCGAGCTGGGCGCTGAGAAGCTGCTGTGGAGCAGCCGGTTCCTGGAGCTTCTGCGGGAGCAGCAAAGCCTGCGCCAGCGGGTGAGTCCTGGGGGGGGGGGCCCAGCCACCCCAGTCCCCTCTGGTGCCCCTCGGGCACCCTCATGCCCTGTCCCAGCTGCAGGAGTGCCCACGGCGGTGGGATGGTGGCGACAGCCCTGAGCTGCTGGGGGATGCCGAGGACCAAAGTGCCAGTGGGAGCGAGGGCGAGAGTCCAGCAGGTAGTAGCTGGGGACCTGGGGGGAATGCAGGGGATGGGGAGCCTGTGGTTAGGGAAGGGGGAACCTGCTACCTGCAGCCACAGCTGGGGACAGGGCAACATGCTGAGCTCTGCCAGCGGGCAGCATGGGGACCCCACCAGCTCCCACCAGGGCACTAGATGGCAATGGGCTGCCCTGCGAAGTACTTGGGAGGAGAGGGTGCTGAGAAAAGCTCCCAGTGCTCTGCACCAGTCTTTACTGGGTTGGGTGTGCTGGCACGCAGCAGAGCTCCGGCCATCGCCCCCCCGCTCGCCCTTCCGCTCTGCTGAAGGACGCCGGTGGATGGAGCCACCCTGGCAGCCGTCCCCGGGCAGCCTGTTGGGGCCAGCGGCTCCGTGATGAGCAGAAATGGTAAGTGATGGTGTAAGCAGAGTGTGGGTGATATGGGAAGAAGCCACCTGTCCCTCTCTGCCCTGGCACCACAGGACACAGGCTAGGACAGCACGGTGCTGGTTGTGTTCCCATGTTCCTGTTTGTGCCTCCATCCTGCAGTGCCAGCCGGGCCCTGCCCTGTCCTGACCAGTGCTGCCCAGCCCTGCTCAGAAGAGCTGAACCATTTCCCAGAAGCAGGAACCAGCCAGGAGACACCTCAGGCTGAGCTGCTGCCTTCTGGGCTGCCCAGGGCAGGTCACAGCCACCCCATGCCCGGGACCACCCCCAGGGCTGACTGTGCCCAGGACGGGTTGTCTCTGGTGGCAGCCAGCAAGGACCATCATCCTGATCTGCTGCAACTTCTTGTGAGTTTCCAGGAGCGAGGAGTATGATCAACACCGGCTCCTGGTCACCTTGCACAAGATGGAGACTGTGGGGCCACGGACGGATTACAAAACCCAAGTGCAGCCCTGTTTACTTCCTTGTTGGCCAGATAACTGCCCCCGTCAGCTGCACTGTGCACGTGTTGCAACTCTCACCTGGCTTCTTGCGACAGCACTTGGGGGGAACCAGCTCTCCTGGGGTGGCCAGGGGGCCCTTGGTGAAGGAGGATGGCTCAGCCAGGGATGCTGTGCCTGGGGAGGGCCAGCGCCGAGTGAAGCAGGCTCAGAGCCGCATGGGACACCCCTGAGGAACCCACCTTTGCTGCCTCCAAAGTGCCATGCTGGGTCAGTGAGCCCCCAGCCCAGCAACGGCAGAGGAATTGGCGGGGGGGAGCTGGAGGAGGGTGCTGAGCCTCCCACACCCGGGAGCCACAGCCCCCTCCCCACATGGCAGGAGCCTGTGCAAGGGGTGTGGGGGGGTGAAGGGCTGCCCTGTGCCCAAGCCCTACTCATCCCCCTTTCCCCATGGGCTGCTGTCAAATACAGGTGGCCACCTGTCCCTGGGCTGTGTTTGCTTCATTTTTCCACCTCTGGCGCTGGGACGGCTGCGCAGAGCCCGCAGCTCTTCAGGGACCTGAGCCGCAATTCGCTCTGGGGAGGGTTCCCTGCCAAG
>JAAGNO010013443.1:0-16119 GCA_033439905.1 Ceryle rudis | reverse complement strand
TCCCCCGGCGGGAACCGCCGCCCCGGGGCGCACCGGGCGGGGCCCGGACGCCGCCGTCCGCCCTGTACCGGCATCTCCAGAGCCGGGGGTGGCGGCGGCGGCGGCGCCGCGGGCCCTGGGACGGGCCGCGGGGTCTCGGGGTCGGCCTCCACCCGGCTGGGGCTGCCGCGGGGGTGGCTTTGTTCGGGGCTTGGCCGTGGAATCGGGGCCAGGCCGTGCACACGCGTGTCCGTGCCTGCGGGTGAGCCCGTAGCCGTGTGCTGGCGTGGCCGGGCGGGTGCACACGCGTGTGCCGGAGCTCGCAGCTCTTCCGTGGAACAGCAGCGGCGGGGCAGCACCCCCAGCCCCGGGCCGGGCACTCACAGCCCCTGGGACGTAGGATGCTGTCAGGGCAGGTTGGGGTGAGTTCCCCCCGGGAATGGGGTGCTGCATGGGAAGAGAGGTCCAAGGCAAGGACGGAGAGGTCCCGGGGAGCTCGGGTCTTCCTGCCGCGTTCCTGCTGGCTGGGGCTGCCTCACGGGGCTGTGCTTTGGGACCGGCCGGTCGGGTGACCGCAGCCCGTGTTCCTGTGCGGCGTGGTCGGGGGGGAAGTTGGGTGCACCCTCCACACGGGGCGTAGGTGTTGAGCATGGGCGCGTCACTCCCAGATCCAAGGGACGCTGGTCCCAGTGAGCAGAGGGAAGGGCTCGGGCTGTCCCGCACCCCTGCCATGCCCTGCAGCACTCCCGCGGCCCGGCTTAGCCCACGCTGCCCCCAGTTCCCCACTGGGGTGATGAGCATCCTCCAGGCTCTCAGCCTGGTGCCCAGAGCCACACTCCATGTACCGCTCTCCCCAAGGGTGCCTGTGCCACATCCCCCTGCCCCGGCAGCTGCAGCAGTGCCTGGATCTCGCTCCCGGTCCGGCCGTGCTGGCTTTTATGGTACACGGCTGACATCCTTCTTCCCTTCTCGTGGGGTTGGGCACTGGGTGCCACCACACAGGCTGTGCTGGGGCTGGTGGGTGCTCCGGGCAGCTGCCCAACCTATTGTCACATGTAGCATGGAGAAAAATATTTGGCAACTGAGTGGAGCTGAAGGTCCATGTTCTGCTCCCCTCTCACTGCCCCATCCTCTCTCTTGCAGACCTGTGGCAGTATTAGCATGGGAGAAGTCTTCCCTGGGCATGGGCAGCGCTAAGGAGCCCGAGGGACTGCAGCTGCTGAGCTGCCAGGCTGGGGGCGAGGACGCCTGCGAGCGCAGTGCCAGCTCCCCTGGCTGCTCACCGGCAGGCGAGTGCTTGCCTGGCTCCAGCTGTGCTGCAGGGGACTGTGCCATGAGGACCTGCTGCGTGGCTGAGACAGAGACCCAGAGCACCATGGCTGGCCCAGTGACAGAGAAGAAGGTGCCATCGCTGACAGGACCAGCTCCTGGGACACTTGTCCCCAACACCGGTGTGGAGCCAAGTGTGACAGCAGTGACGGAGAGCTGTGCAGGCCCAAGTGGTGCTCCCCCTGCCTGTAGTCCCATGGGGATGGGGGTCCCTGGTGACCAGAAGGAGAACAAGGCCCCTGAGCCCTGCCTCAAGGCACCCAGCAAGGACATGGGGAGCGCGCCAGCTCCTGCCAAACACGTGGCGTTTGTGGAGCCAACTGCAGGCACAGGAGCAGCTGAACTTCTGAGCCAGGAGCAGCCCCAAGGTGGCACAGGGTGGTCCATGGGTGCTGCACCCCAGCTGAGGGGCAGCGAGTCTCCCAAGCACCATCAGGGAGGCACTGCAGATCCTCCTGGCACTGGCACTGCAAAGAGTGGGGGCCAAAGTGAGGCAGGGCTGAGCTCTGTAACCCTGGGTCAGGGGACAGCTGAGGGGAGTCCAGCCCAGGGTGTGGATGCCAAGAGCAGCCAGCAGTCCTGGACAGCCAAGATGCTCTGCGAGTCCTACTCCTTTGAGGTGACCCCACCGCAGGATGCTGGGACGCAGGACATGGGGACACAAGTGGACAGCCGAGTGTCCCTGGTGTCGGTGGCCTTGAGCCCCATGAGCCCCCCAAGCGGGGCTACTGCCTTCACCTTCCCCAAGAGAGAGTTGGGTTCTGCTGCCCTGCCGCACCCAGAGCCCTCCAAGAAGGATGCGGAGATGCAGGTTTCCATGCCCGTGGAGACCCGCTCAGTGGCCACTGGACCCATGACACCAGTGGCCAAATCCCCGCAGGCTTCATACCCTGAGGTGCACGTGAAGGGGACAGTGGTGGAGGAGGTTCTGGAGCCCATCCGGGAGGTGAGCTGGGACGAGAAGGGGATGACATGGGAGGTGTACGGGGCCTCCATGGAGGTGGAGGTGCTTGGCATGGCCATCCAGAAGCACCTGGAGAAGCAAATTGAGGAGCATGGGCGGCAGGTGGTGATGCCCCCTGAGAGCACCCGCACCGGCTCTGTCAAGGGAGCCCCCCGCAAAGGCGAGGCCAAGGGGCAGCCCAGCATCTTTCGGGCTCTACTGCAGAATGTTCGTCGACCCCGCTGCTGCTCCCGTACTGGCCCCGCCATGGAGTGAGCCACTACCTGCACTGGTGGGGGTGTCAAGGGGCTTCTTGTGGGAACCAGGGGGGGGTCCATGCCCCAGCGTCCCGAGATGCCCACTTCCAGTGTGCGAGGCTCCTGGGGCTGGGGCAGGTGGTGATGGAGCACTGCACTCTGGGCAAGGCATCTCCTTTGCTGGGGGTTCCCCCACCAGCCTGGAGCTCCCGTGCCAGCCTAGCCCCATGGAAGTGCCCTGAGACAGGAGGCTGGTGTCCCATCTCTGTGCTTGATGGCTTTTTTTCAGCATGAGGAAGGACATGGCTCCTTCGAGCCAGAGGTGGCTGCTCCCAGGTGTCTCCTGCCTGTGGCACAGGTCTGGAGATAGCTCAGGGTGGGCGTGGGTAGGTTGCTGCTGGCTCCCCTGGATTCAGCCTCACTCTCACCTGAGGCAGCAATGTCATTTCACATGCTGGAGAGAAGCTGGTGCATGGTAGCGCCACTGCTTCGCCTGTCCAGGGCTCGGCCACACTCTGACTTGCCCATGTGCGGGTCCCCATGGCTGCCTGGGGCAAGGATGTTTAGCCCAGCCTGCCACAGCCCTGTCCTCTCTGCCCCACTGCTGTGCCATGGGTGCCCTGGAGCTGGGAGGATGTGGCCATGCAGGGCACTGGGACAGATCTCAAATGGACAAGACTCGGGCCACCCATGCCTGTGGTGGAGAGGTGCTCCTCCCTTTTTCTCTGGATGGAGACACTTGAGAAATTTGTCCCCATGAGCCCCTGCTCTGTCTGCCTGGGGACCTTCCTCGGCGTGGCCATCGCAGACCAGGGCATGTCCTGGTCACAGCTGGTAATGGGGCTGAAGCCTGCCCTGCCACTGGGCATCCAGCTGCTCTGGTGACAGAGAGGCCAGGTGCCAGGGATGTTGGTGTGGGCCCCTGGGTGGGTCCCTCCAGCCCCACTGGCTGCTCTCCTCTGACAGCAGTGAAGTGCTGCCACTTTTTAAAGCTGGGGTTTTACAGGGCAGGGGGGAGGGGGGCTTTATTGAGCTGTGTTTGCATTTTTGGAGCTTTTTAAGAGACACTTTCAGCTGTGCGTGTCCTGTCTGGAGCTACCTCCTCCCCGGTGACCTGTGGGGCTATGACCCTCTTTTCAAACATTTTTCCTACATTACCAGTGCCCTGCTGGGCTGGAGAACGTCGAGAGCAAAGGGTCTGCATGCAGGGGGTTGAGCATCCTCACAGCCAGGAGACTGTCCCTGCAGCCGGCAGCACCACAACGTCCCGCTGACATGCAGGTCCTGGCCCCTGCAGCCTGCTGTGGCAAGAGGGGGTCCCAGGCCTGTACCCAGCACCTGATGGGCCAGAGGCTGCAAATGGAAGGTGCCTGGGGAGCTGCACCAGCCCCTCTGGGCAGAGGTGCAGGAGGACTCAAAGTGATGGGGGCCCCAGTGCAACTGCTTCTCCTCTTTAAGGTGCAAGTCTTGCCCCACCCCCAACCCTTGTTGTACAACCTGGATTCGTTTTGTCCCTGGGGGGCTGTCTCTTGCTCCAGGGGGGTCTGCGAAAGGCTCACTGAAGCACCAGCTGGCAGCCATGGCCACAGCTAGTGCCCACTCTGTGCCACATCTCTCTCTGGAAGCTGGCTCTGCTCACTGCTGTGGCAGCGCCATAGCCACTCAGTGAAGACCAGGAGCCCTAGGGCATCCCCCTGCCACCCGGCCTCAGGCTGTCCCTTACCTCCAGCCCTGTGCTGCCAAGCCGTGCACACCAGCACTGCAGCTTCATCACCTACTTTTTTTCCCTTCATTTCATTCAAGGGGGGTGGAAGGGAGGAAGGGGGTGGGAGGACCAACCTGTCTCTGTGGATGTTGGGTAATAAAACCTTGCACAAACCTCTGCACGGGGATGCTTGCACCTCCCTCCCTTGGGGCTGAGAAGGGCCAGGGGGCAGTGGGGCAGCCCAGGGAAGGGTCTTGGAGACAAGCCAGGCTGAGCCCCGTGGTGGCACTTGCCTCCCCTCTGGCACCAGCCTGGCCTGAAAACAGCGCCTTGTGCTGGGAGAGATGATCCCAAGCTGTCTGAGTCCTCCCAGGCAGGTGGGCTGATGGCCGCAGGATACCATGACATCTGTAGGACAAGTTTATTGCCAGCCTCTGAACACAGCGTCACCAAAGCAGCTGCCTGAGTCCTGCTCCAGCCCTGCTGCACCCTGTGCACCCCCTCACAAGTCTGTGGTGATGAAGGTGGTGTTGATGTATGCTGTTTTGGTGGGCTTCAAGTTCAGGGCAGCCACCAGCATCTCCTCATCAGTGGAGTCTGTCACTTCTGCTTTGCCCTGCTGCAGGAGGAGAGCATGGTCTGAGATGATGGGGACAGAGATGAAGGACAGGGACACTCCCATCCTTCCCAGGATCTGGGGGCTATCCAGGGGATGTAGAGGAAGGGACATGAGAGGTCCAAGACCACAGCAAAGAGGAGGGGATATGGGGTCTGGTGGCAGTAATCTCTGGTGGGCGTCACAAGCTCTTTGCACACTCACCTTGGCCCTGATGTTGTTGTCCTCAGGGGCATCTACTATGTTTTCATCCAGGGAATTCATGCTGTGGAGAGAGGAGGGTGGAGGGTAGAGGAAGGCTCAGGCACTGGCAGAGTAGGGATGCAGGATGATGGCCCTGTGGCCTTTGGGACCTGTCTGCAAAGCTCACCTGGTCACAGAGCTGGAGTCCTCATGGAAGCCCAGGTCGTGGGAGGGATCAAACGAGAGGTTCAGCATGGGGTTGGCCCTGGCCAGGGATGAGTGGCAGGTGAGTGACCATTCCATGAGGCTTCAGGGTCAGCCCGGGCCAGCCATATGCCCCAGGGAGGAGGGGTGTGACAGTGAGCCCTGCAGCCCCTGGGTGCAGGGACATGCCTGGGGAGCCCCCCACTTACCCCTCTGCGTTGTACTGGTTGGTCCCAGGGATGCTGGGTCCCTGCTGTGTTGCAGCAGGGCTGAATGTTGTGGCCACCTTCAGAGCCTTCCTTGCACTCAGCTTCCTCTTGTAGCTGCAAATCCCAGGGATAGGGCAGGTGAGGGGGCAGGGGGAGCCAGGCTGTCGATGGGATGGGATGGGCAGGAGCAGCATGGAGGGTAGGGATGCGTCTGGGGCTACTGGTGAGGATGTGCACAGTGGGGGGAGGCAGGAGGGAGTCTGGGCAGTGTGGTACCTCCTGGTGGTGAGAACCAAGACCAGGGTCATGATGAGGATGAAGATGAACAGGAACGCTGCCAGCCCTGCTATGATGCCGATCAGCTCTGTCTCCTTGGTGGGCTTTGCCACGTCCCCAGGGCCCTGGCACAGAGGAGAGGTGAGAGCACAGCCCCAGACAGCAGACCCCCCCCAGCCTCTTGTGGGTCTGGTGCCCCCACTCTGTGCCCCTTGCCAAGCACCACTCACGATGACGGCCAGGCCCAGGTTCACCAGCTCAGCCAGGACCAGCGGGTCGGACTGTATGAGCCTGCCAAGAGGAGCAGAGGTGTGAGCGGCTAGGCCGGTCTGGGCACAGGGCAGTGCCTCTGTGCGGCCCCCACCCTGGCACGCACACACTCAGCTGGTTGATGTCCAGGGCCGTGCCATTGCTGTAGACAAAGTACGCCTCCATCACTGACTTGGCTTCCACCCTGTGGGATAAAAGAGATGGGTGAGCAGGGTGCTGGGCACTGTGCCCTGTTCCAGGGTGACTTGCACCAATGCCACTACCATGTTCCCCGACCCACCACCTGCATGGGCCCACTCACTGGGAAGCACGGGTGTCCTCTAAGGTCCGGATGGCCACCACATAGACCCCTGCCTTGGTTGCTGTGGTCAGGGCCCTAGGAACAGGGGGGATGTAGAGAGGCTGAGCTGGGTGTCCTGCTGCTCCACCTGTGGGCATGGGAAGCAGGGGGACCCCTTGGGGACCCCTTGCGGCCCCCAGCTCCAGTGGGGACCTGCCTGCCTTGGTTCCCTCCAAGGTTTGTGAAGCTGGGAGACATGGTCACTGGGTCCTGGTTTGCATGCTCCTCTCCCCTGCTGCACAACCATCATGTACCCTCCCGACCTTCCCCCCACCCCCCCCCGCCTTCCCAGTTCAGCACCTCTTACACTTTGATATTTTTGGAGTTACTCTGGACTTCTTCCACTGTTGTTACAAACAGGAGGCGAACACGGTGGCTCTGATCTACTGTAAAGATCTGGGTGGGGAGTGCAGGGGTGAGCGGGGCTGGGCAGGGCATGGGGTGTCCCCAGATTGGGGGACAAGGTCACACTCACATTCAGAACAGTCTGTGCTGTGTGCACTGGTGCCTCATTGTCCCGAGCCTCCACCATCACCTGGTACTGCCCCTTCAGAGAGCCATCGAGGTTGCTGGCCACCCTGCAAGGATGGGGACATCAGCAATCCTATGGGATGTCCCTAGCAGGGTGCTGTAATCTCCCACGCTCCACCTTGCCACCATGCACAGGGCAGGACCGCAGGATGGCTTTGTTCCCTTGCCAGCCTGTGCTGGCCCTGCCTGCACCTCTGCCTTGTGGCAGGCAGGAGCCAAGCCACATTCCCCCCACCCTGACCCAGACCCATGGCCTCACTGGATGCTCCCGACGTAGCTCCTGTCCTGCTCAGACATTGTCACCACCTTGAAGAGGTTATCGAAGGGCCGGCTAACCCCACTGTCCTCCATGAGCACCACGCTGACAATGGAGAAAGTGATGTCTCCCTTCCTCCCTGAGTCAGCGTCTGTGGCCTGCACGGACAAAGTGTGGCAGGAGCATGGATGGAACCAGTGGGGATGGGCGACCCTAGCTCCACAGACTGACAGACACATGCACACAGCTCCTCACCCTCACAGTTGCCACTTGCAGGTCCACGGGAGAGATTTCAGGGACAACCACTGCCAGGGACAGACAGACAGCGTGATCATGCTGGTGTGTGGCCAGGCTTGCTGCAGACCCCAAGCCTGCACAGCCCCAGGGCTCATCAGAGCTCCAGGCATCCCCCTGCTGCTCTTGGCCCCTTCTCTAAAAGCACTGAGTAATCCCAGCCTGACCCCTGCACCTCTGTCAGGTCTGCCCTGGCTGGGGGAGGGTCCCCACCACTGGGGGAGCATGGCAGAGCACGTGTGGGTGCAGAGAGGAGCCCAACAGGATGCACCAGCCCTGGCCACTCACCAAAGGTCTCTGAGATGGGCAGGAAGATGGGCGAGTTGTCATTTACATCAGTGATGAGGATCCTCAGCGTTTCTGTAAATGCCTCAAAAGCAGAGCTCTGGTCACCAACAGAACAGCCCTGCAGCTCACTCCTCTGCTTCCCCTGGGAGTCTTATACTCCCAGCAGGCTCAGGTCCTTGTGGCAGGGACCAAAAGAACTGGGAACACCCTCCCTCCATCACCAAAATGCCCGTCTCCCACCCTGCTCCCCACAGCTCCTCCTGGGAGGTGGGAGGAGGCAGGTCCCACCTCCCTCTGTTCCCTGTGGCAGTGGAAGGAGAGGGGCATGAGTGCCATACCGTTATGGCTGTAGTGGTTGCCCTTCTCAGTGTATCGGTCTTCAGCCCGCAGAGTGAGCACAACCCTGTCACACAGCTCGTAGTCAATGTCTGAGCTGTTCACCAGCACCGAGCCATTGGTTGCCAGCATGAACCAGTCACAGCACACCTCCCCAACACGGCTTGCCCCCTTAAAGCAGGCAACCTCCAGCTCCTCAAAGACCAACGAGTGGTTGGTGTCTGGGTCAAAGGCGACCAGTGTGCAGACCAGACCCTGCTGTGTGCCATTCTCGCTCACATTCGCTTCCTTTGGTGAGTCAGGCAGGATGGTGGGGGGCTCATCATTGATGTCTAGGACGTGGACCACCACTGAGACATTGACAGCGTCCCCCACATTGTCTGCGGCTGTGTTCTCTGCCAGCACCACTAAGGAGAACAACTTCTGGTGCAGGGTGTCATAGTCCAGGGACGTATCCACAAACAGCTGCCCACTGTAGTGCCCTGGCCACAGCTGGAGTGAGCGGATCAAGAAGTTGCTGGAACCAATTACTCTCTGAAGTAGGAAGGAAATGCGGGAGTTGATCTCTGTCTGGTCAGCATCTGTGGCCTCCACCTCACCCACGAGGGACCCTACAGGTGGAGACAGACACTCAGAGAGAGGCCAGTCAGCACTGACTCCAGGACATCACTGGTCCGATAAGCCTGGCCACACAACTTCTACCTGAAGAGTCTTCAAACACTGAGAAATTATAGGACTGGTTGAGGAATATGGGTGCATTGTCATTCACATCCTGCAGGAGACAAAGCCCATAGCTGTAGCCACTCCAGGAAACAGGGTGCTTCAGAGGAGGCTGGGGACAGGAGTGTGGACACCTTCCTGCCTGCAGACACAAGGCACACGAACCCTCTCCCGCCTCACAGCATCACCTATTCCCTCTGACCCCAAAGAGAACCTGGGGACATGATGCCCCTGTCACAGCCAGGGATTCCACATCCCCTTCCTGCCCATCCGTTCATCCATCCATCCAACCATCCATCCACCCATCCATCCATCTGTCCACCCATCTCAGCTCCAAGTCCCAGTGTGTCTCCACTTGTGCCCAGGACTCACCTGTACAGTGATGGTGACATTCACTGAGGTGCTGAGCTGTGACACACCATGGTCGTACACCTCCACTGTCACCACTATCTGCCCCCGCTCATCTTCCAAGGCCTCACGGTCCAGCGGCTCCTTGCTGTACATCTCACCTGTGTCCGTGTTGATGGTGAAGTTACCACTGAATGGTCCTGGCAAGATCCTGAAGCCCAATTTGCTGTTGGGGTTGCCAGGCTCGTCATTGTCAATGGCCTGAAAAAGTCCGAGGTTGGAACAGGGCTGTCAAGCACCTCGGGGACAGTCCCTGCTCCTGTCTGACAGCTCACCATCATCCACTCCACCTCTATCAGTGCATACCTGGATCTGTGTTCTGACGTTCTGCCCCTCTTCCACTGAGATGAAGTAGGAGCCAGTGATGATGGGTGCCATGTCATTCTCATCTAGTACAGTGATCTCCAGCACTGTGGTGCCCACCATGTTGCCCTCATCCTTGGCCTGGAGGTTGGCGTAGTAGATGGAACGAGTCTCCCGGTCCAGCAAGCTCCCATTGTGCACCAGCACTGCCCCAGTTGTGGCATTCACTGTGAAGACTTTACGTCTACAGCACACAGGGAGCCATCACTGGGGCTCAGGCCTGGAGTCCCCTCAACAGGACAATGCCCCCGTTGTGGCTGGCCATGCCCCTACGTACATGCTCTCTGGGAGCAGCTGGTAGGTGATCTGTCCCAGGACACCACTGTCTGGATCATAGGCCTAAAAGAGAGAAGGAAGTATCTGTTCAATCTGCCTCAGCCCCCAGAGAAGTGATGATTCTGGGGCACTAGCAGCTGGTACTGAGGACACAAAAACATGCCCCTGATGGGATGGGGTCCCACACCTTGTGTGCTCACTGGCACCATCTCCTTCCTGTGTGCACAGAGAGAGCAGTGCCCTAAACGCAAGCAGCACTTGCAGTGCCAGGTGTGCCTAGCACCCTGCTTTGGGGATATAGGTTGTGCCCACTCCCTGCCCAGCACCTGACCGTGATGTTTGGGGAGATGATGGTGCCATCAGGGCTGTTCTCCATCACGCTCAGGTTGTAGGTGCTCTGGGGAAACTCAGGGATGTGGTCGTTGCTGTCAATGAGGTCAATGGTCACAGTAGCCAAGGAGCAGCAGTCTGTGGGGTTCCCTGTGTCATTAGCAATGATCTGCAGAACAAAAAAAGGGACAGTGTCTTACATGGGTCCCCAAACACAAGGAAGAGACCTGTCACACTCCAGCCCAGCTCTTCTGAACCAAACAAGCTGCCAGGGCAAAGCCATGTTCTGCTTTGGCTTTTGAACCCTGCAGAAGGGCTGTCTCCACCGTGCCCTGGCGTATGCTGGACAGACCCTATGGAGACCTCCTATGAGTCCCACCTGCACCACCATGACATGGCTTATCTCATAGTCCACAGAGGATGGGTCTTGCACCAGGAGCTGAACCTGCCCTGTGCCCACAATCTTTGTGGGGGAGACAGTGAAGGCGTTGGCATTTGGTCCCTGCAGGTACAGCTCATAATTGCTGTTGATGCCCTGCCAGGGAGAGACACACAGGAGTGAGGGTGGGTAGTATAGCAAGGACAAACACCTGCATCCCAGCCCAGCCCCCTGGACAGGATCCCACCTTGTCTGGATCATGGGTGACAATACTGAGGTTGGACACAGGCAGTCTGGAGGAAGAGTGCTCTATGATGTTGCCTCTGAAACTGTTCTGGGACGGAGTGGAGAAGTTGCAGCTGAGGAGTGAGCAGTTGTAGAATTGCGGCTTGTTGTCATTGACATCGGTGACCATGACTGTCACCACGATGCTGGTCTGGGCCACCTTGCCATGGATGTCCAGGTTCTTCTCACGTGCCTGGGCAGGAGGAGAGACCAGGTCAGAGAGGTCCAGGAAGAGAGATGATAGAGTTCCCTTTGCTGCCTTCTACTCACCATGACTTCCAGCAGCACCTCCTCACTTGGCAGCTGCTCACGGTCCAGGGGCCCACGCACAGTGATGGTGCCCGTCATGGCATTGATAGCAAAGGGGACGTTGGCATCTAGGGAAAGGGGACAGCAAGAATCAGGTGCAGCCACTGAGAAGCACAGGCCTCACCCTCTCTCTGCCAGCAGGGCAGGTTGGCAGCACCCGGGAGCCTAGAACAAGTCCCTCTGGTGTCCTTTGCTGTCTGATTGCTCCCCCTGTCCATCCCACTCTGCCACTGCTCACCCCCTGACCATCCTCCCCTACCCCATTGCTCACTGGTGATGTTGTAGGAGATTTCATCATTCACCCCTGTGTCTCTGTCCATGGCAATGACGGTCAGCACAGTGGTGCCCTGCGGGGACATGGCCATCAGGGCAGGACTTGTGATGTCTCCAGCCACCCCCAATGCTCAGCAGCCCAGACACCCTGGGGCATCAGAGCTCCCAGGGAGTGTCAGGGGTAGGGACATGCCACTGGGACAGACAGCCTCCTTACCAGGGCACAGTTCTCAGGCACAGAGCCCGAGTAGGTCTCACTGAGGAACTGCGGGTCCAGGTTGGGCACATCACTGATGGTCAGGGACAGGTAGGTTGAGCTCTGATGGAAGGTCAAATTGTTGTGCAGCATCCCACCGCCATCCTGGGTAGCAGAGCACTTGTTAGTCCCACAGCCGCCTTACCTGGCAGCCCGTACCCTTGGCCTGGGTGGCCCCACCTTGGCAATGATCCTGAGCTGGTAGAAGGTGTTCTTGGCATAGTCCAGTGAGCCATTGAGCACCACACTCCCATTGGGCAGGATGTAGAAGAGTTGGTGATTCTTCATGTTGTCTGGAATCACCTGAGCAGGGAGACATCACCCCATGTCACCAAGGCAGGGAGCAGAGTGTCCCCAGCAAAGATGGAGGCTCAACTCCCATCCTTCTGCCAGGCTTGGCCCACAGGCTGTGAAGACCCACACACATCTGGCTCGTCCCCAGCTTGCAACCGTTCAGTACCTTGAACGTGTTGCCCAGCAGGCACAGAGCCAGCCCTCCTGCCCCTACACATACACCTGCTCCCCAGAGCCATGGGGCTGCCCCTGGATGGGTCCTCCAACACATTCAGCCCCACAGGGTTGGCTCAGGGTAGGTTTGGGGTATGGCATGCTCTATTCAGCAATGCACTGAGCTCACCTCCTGGATGCTGTAGCTGACTTTGGAGGCGTTCCCGGTGTCACTGTCATTGGCAAACACGTTGTAGATGATGCTGCCGAGTGTCATGTTCTGGGCACACAGAGGGGTGGGGGTGGCTTTGCCCGGGAGAGCAGGGGGGTAGTGCTGACCCATCAGCCCTACTCTGGGGTGCTCTGGCCCTGCAGGGCTCCAGGAGCTGCCCATAGGCCATTCAGGGATGAGCTACTGCCCTTGCTCATGCTGGTCAGAGAGGCCAGATCCTCCCTGCCACCCTCCCCAGGGCTCTCTGGAAGCAGGGGCTGCACCCCAGCCCTGAGGCTGCTGGAGGGGGGTCAGACTCAGCCCCACACCCTATCTGCACACTGATCCAGCCTCACCCTGGCCTGGGCTGAGCAGCAGCCCAGGCACTCCCTGATCAGAGACTCATCAACAAGGGCAGAGTCTCAGCCACAAGCCAGCACCTCAGACTGGCACAGAGGTGCCTGTCAGGAGCTGCCTTGGCACAGAGCACTCCCAGGTAAGCTGTGCTGGCTGCACCATCACCCCACACCCAGGCACACTGTCACTGCATGCCCAGGTGTGGATTCACTCCATTCCTGGCACACTGTTGTCACACTGTCACACATATGGTTGGCACACCCATGCCACAGGAGCCACCCAGTGCCCCTTCCCTGCTGCCCATGGGGGGCCAGGAGATCCCCGGAAGGTACCTCAGGGATGGACTTTTCATACGGCAGGCGTTGGAAGATTGGGACATTGTCGTTACGGTCCTCCACGATGATCGTGAGCTTTTTTGAGACCTACCGGGTGTTAGGGAGGGTGTGAGATGGGTGCAAGAGATGGTGCCTGGCAGACCTGGGTGCAGTTCTGGCACCCCATGCCCACCCCAGCTCATAAGCAAGACAGCGTCACCCACCCCTGGGCAAAGCCCACCTCCAGCCCTCATCCACAGCCCTGCTGAGACCCTGCTCCCCTCCCCATCCCCAACACCTGCTGCCACCCAACCCATTCCCTGGTACTCACTGGATCATTCCACCCATCGTACACCCTGACGGTGATGGTGAGCCTGGCCTGGAACTGGAGAAACACAAAGCAGGGCTTAGTCAGGGCCAGACAAAGGACAACCCTTGGATGGCTGAGTCCCAGTGCCATCCCACTCACCACCCCTGGGTGGGGTGCTCATCCCAGATGGCTCTACCCCAGAACTGGGCTTTGGGTCCAGGGAGTGACCCACAGTACCACTGTGAGCAGCAGTCTCACAGGACTCAGGGCTCTGCCCTCCATCCCTATCACCCCAGACCTCCCAGCTCAGACAGGGACATCTGCCCCGGTCTCTGCCCTCACCTCACGGTCCAGGGAGTTCTTCAGTGTCACAATGCCCGTCTGGGCATTGACAGAGAAATAGAATGAATCCGGGTCACTGATGCTGTAATTGAGCTGGTCCCCATCTATGTCAACAGCTGCCAGCTGGAAAGCTTGCTGGCCTGGGGACATGGACAGCATCAGCCCCTGCCTGTGTCTATCCAGCTGCTCCTCCTCCACCCCAGGGCTTCCCCACGGCTGCTCCACTCACCCATCTCCAGGTCCTCCGGCACATAGACGAAGGTCATGTTGAAAAAGGGGGCTGTGTTGCCTGAAACTACATGGGGGAGGTGTGCTGAGCACCACCTGTGCATTGTGCTCTGCCTGCACCCTGCACCCCGATGCCTGGCAGCACCAACCCAGCTCCAGACCCAGCTCCTGGATGTGGTTTGGGTCTCCAAGTTGAGGCAGGAGAAACCACCACCTCTCACCTTCTTTGTGCTCCTCCCACACCTTCCACCTCCAGACCACACTTGTCCTCCAGCTGTGGCACTGATACTGGATGCTCTCCCCACTGCCCAGTCCCCTGCCCTTTCTGCCTTGCCCTGGGGCAGCAGGGTTGCCATTGGTTCCTCAAGGTGCCAATGGGGTAAGCAGCTGTTTTGGGGGTCCCAGCTGCCCTCATGGAATTCAGAACAAGTATTGGGAGCTGAAAGCACATCCAATGCCTCCCACCCGCTTGTGCCAGCCACAAAGCAAAGTCCTCACCTGCTGTCAGAAGGAAGGGGAGCAGCACCAGCGAGTGCCATGCCATGCTTCCAGCAAGCCTGTGGACACACACCGAAGAACAAGTGCCTGGGGCTGACAGCTGCCTGCTCCCACCAGACCCCCCAGATCCCTCCTGGGGAGCTGCCCCTGGGACAGGAGGGGTTCTGGTGGCAAGAGTCCCCTTAGCTGAGCCGGGATGGTGAGCAAACACCAGGCTCTATACCACAGCCCTGGGCACAAGCTCCTTGGGGACACAACATGAAGGAAAGGCTTGGTCTCTGGGTGCTGGAGACCTTGGGGGGTGGCTGGGAACCCCAGGAGCCTCTCTGGGGCATGGCTGGAGCCTCCATCACTCAGGCTCAACAGGGCCACTGCAAGCAGCACTTGAAGCCCAAGAGCAGTATCTGTGACACCACCATGGTGGCCCCTCATCATACCATGGCTTGTGGGCAGCCCCACAGCCAACAGACACCCCCAACCTCCCTTCCCCGTGACCGACCGCGGTTCCCGTGGGGGCTTGGGTGACGTCCCTTACCTGCGGCCACCTCGCTGGGGATGCTGCCGGGCAGGCTGCTCTGCACTCACACCCTGACACTGCCAGAGACCTTTGCCTCCCGCAGTAAACAAGTTAATCAATTATTAACTGCAATTAAGGGGTGAGAAATCCCTCTCTCATTTTCCTTATTCCCTGTGCTTGTCCCCAGAATCCCGCCCAGCCCCCATGCTCACTCCCCAACTCCAGTCCCCCAGTTCCCTACACTAGATGCCGTCCCCCAGGATTCAGCCACCCCAACCTGTACTCATGAGACTCCAGCTCCCAGGAGGGATGCAGTGTCTGTGGGGATACAGAGGGATCCCAAACTACCCCAGAGAACTGGAGAGAGGATGAGGAAATGCCCCACATCCCTTGGGTTGAGGACACTGGGGTCCCACCAGGACAGGGGTTGGGCACTAACCCAGTGGTGCAGCTGACAGGGAAGGTGCCTAGGGCCCTCTGCACCCCCTTGCCACCCACTCTCCTCCCCAGGGGCTTGGCCCAGCCTCCCTGACCTACTTTGGACCTGCTGGGGACAAGGGTGGATTGTGCAGCTCCGCTCAGGCAGAAGTGAACTGGGAGGTGGTGGAGGAGGGGGGGCACCATCAGCCCTGGACCTGTGGAACCCCCGCCTCCATGGTACTGGGTCCCTTCATCCCTATTCCTTAGGGGACCTGCAGGTCTGGATGCCTGAGAAGTTCTGGACTGCCCCTGCACACCCATCCTGCTCCGAGGTCCCCATCTCACTCCACACCTCTGTCAAGGAGCCCCCAGAGAAAGGGCTACAGGCACCCATCCTGGAATCCCCCCTGCAAGCCCCTCCAGTGGGTACAGGATCCCCCCAGGCCCTGCAAAGGCTACCCCGGGACACCCCCACAGACACCCCATGGTCTGCCTGGGAGTATCTCTGGTGGCCCCGGGGCTAGCCCAGGATGAACCCCCTGGGACGCCTGGGGCTGGTGCTGGACGCCCCTCTGCAAACTGCCGCTGTCTGTCCTAGGACACCTCCCAAGGGTTGGCCCGGGACATCTGACCTGACCTGACCTGGCCTGGCCTGGCCCGGCCCGGCCCGGCCCGGCCCGGCCCGGCGTCTCTATGCGCTGCCCCTCGAAGCATTACGACCGAAGCATCCCCACCGCACAGTTTTGGGCGTCGCCGCTCTTACGCGCAGTACGACGGAAGGGGGGGGCGGACGCGCCCATCGGTGCGAGGCGGGGGGGGGCGCGGCGCGGCCGCTTCCATCGGGGCGGCGGGTGTGGGGG
>JAAGNO010013442.1:107978-163476 GCA_033439905.1 Ceryle rudis | reverse complement strand
AAAAAAAAAAAAAAAAAAAAAAAGATCAGCAACCAATGAAAAAAAAAACACTCCAAATAAAATAAAAAAAAAAAAAAAAAAAAAAAAAGGCATTATACCTATCTGCAGAATAGGTAATACTAATACTCTCCAAGTGCACTTAGCACTAGGACATCTCATGCCCCCCAGCCTTGCATTCACTTTTGGTTGTACTTAGAAAAGTTTTAGAACAAGCAGAGAACGATTACAGTAAGGAGTCAGTGAGTTGGGTTTAACATAGAAAAGATAGGAAGATAAATAGCTCTGTTTAAATAACTGACTACCTCAGGGAAGATGAGAAATAGTGGTGGATGGAATAAGAACTAATGGTCTTGAATTCCACCAAGAGATAGAGATTAGTTTTCCTAATAGCGAGACACTGGAATGCATTGTCCAGGTAGATGACAATCCTCATCAGTGAGTGGCTTCAAAGCACATGTCAAAAGCATTTGAACTACAGCTTCTCCTGCCCTGAGGCAGGGGACAAGACTAGATGATATCTTGAATTTTCATACAGCTCTGATTTTCAGTTTGCTGTTTAGTAAATCTGACTCAGCCTCCAGGACCAAGCAGCAGCAGTTCTAACTTCTTTACAATTGTTCTACTAAATCAGTAACAAGTTGCTTGTGAAATAGAGGGAGTTAATATCAGACTGTAACAGTTACACTTTTTTAACCTTTTAAATTGCTGTTCTTCTCCATTAAGCAGAAGCATATTGAAGATACCCAGTCAGTAAATGGCTGACTTTCTCCTGCATTGCCATGAATAAACTCAGATACAGTACCACTAGAATATGTCCTAGAAACATGTTGCATGCATCCAGATGTAAATAAGTAAAAGAACTCTACATACAAGTCTAGTCTTAAAATGAAAAAAAATCCTCAACTTAGTTGAGATTTACTGCCATCCTCCCCAACAGAGTTCTGGGTGTTTTTCTACTGTCAGTTCTGTATGGATAGAGTGTACCAACACATAGACTTTTAGAACTGGTATTTTTAGGGTAACATTAATTGGTAAACTGGTAGTACTGAAATTGTGAACTGTCCTTCTGTATGGACAACTCCATACTTCATGGCACAGGATGTAGTAGTACGTACAGCAGTATTTACTCCTTTGAAATACAATTTGCAGGCTTACCCATGCAAATATATTTTGTAAAGCAATGTGTAAAAAAAAAAAAAATCTGCTTTCATGCTATCTGGATGCAAAAATAACTCTAGCAAGAAGCACTAAATGTCAGTGTGATGGATCCACTCGCCAGCATGGAGTCTGAACAATATATTAAGTTGCCACCAATTGAGAAGAAATCTTTTACAACCAGCTTTCTGATGAACCTCAAATTTATTGACAGCACTTCACTAAGAGTAAGCTGAGTCACATCTAATAAGCTTAAAGATGTCAAACACGTGACGAATAAAATGTTTTCAGTGTTGCTGTGATCCATGCTGTTACTATGCAAAAGCCTTAAGCATTCCAGTGCTTTCTACTAGAGTTTCAGCTTTATGCAAAAAACCACAAAGCTTTTGTATTCTGTACCAACTACATGGTAAGTTTCTCACCACACCATATCAACTGCAATATGTAAAAATCCTCTGCTTGTATAATTGATTACATTACTCCTACAATTACAGGATAACTTAAGTTGTAAGGGACCTTTGGAGGTCATTCGATCCAACTCCCTGCTCAAAGCAAGGCCAAATGTGGAGGTTGATAAAGTTGCTCCCAATACTGTCCAGCTGAGTTCTGAATATCTACAAGGTAGGAGATACCATAACTTCTCTAGGCTGTTCCAATGTTTGATGATCCTCACAGTAAATAATTTCCATTTTACCCCACTGGAGTATCTCTAAATACCACTGCAACTGGTATTTAGGGGCCCTTGTCCTTTCACTCTGCAACTCTGAGAGGAGCCTGGCTGTCTTGCCACTTGGTAGATGAAGACAGCAAGTAAAACCCCTCCTTAGCCTTCTCAGGGTTGAACAAACTGAGCTCCTCCTCACATCCTGTGCTCTAGTCCTCTAACCACCTAGGTGGCCCTAAAAGCTTTTGTCCTAAACTCACCACTACCTCCAGGCTTTACCGGAACAACCATGGCTATGGACTGAATGAAAGGGAAACAGCAGTGGAACTCTTCCAGCCTTCCTGCTCTGCAACTGCTGTTAAAAAGCACAAGCTGAATGCCACAAAAAATCTAAACAATGAGCTTAAAGGGATTGCTACTATGAAATGGTAAACTAAGAATCTGAAGGGAAGTCACAAAATTAACTACTTGGCTACTGGTTTAGTTTGAAGAAAAGCAGCAGAGTAACAGGCAAGTTTTATTTAGTGTTTTGTTTTGGTATTTTTTTTTTTTTTTAAAGAACCTTCTAAAACATTGCAACAGCAGTTGACCGGGGGCGAGGGGGTGGTGGGACAGGACGTCAGCAGAACAAGAGAGGATTATACTCAAAGGACAGATTTAAGACAACACATTTAGGCAAACTTGATTCTCTACTGAAGATATGAGGTAGAGGAAAAGAAGGACAAATGTCAGCGTCCTAATTAGAAATAGCTACTACACTTTATACTAATGAATAGATCATCCTTGTGTTGTGCTAATGAATCAGAGAAAGAGAGAAGTAACAAGCACATGATCAGTTATGAAATCTTCATTACAGGCAACAGATAATAGATTATTTCAGTTTGGAAAAGAAAATGATTAGGAGGAGTGGAAAGATAATGCACACTCATCATGACTAACACCTAGATAAGGTGAACAGGAAATTATTTCTGAGAAATACTGGAGCAAAGAGCAACAACTGTATTTACCAGAAAACAACTCTGAAATGAAAAAGAAGTAAATCCCCATAGAATACATAAACTGGAGAACTGACAGCAACCTGCCATTGTAAAAGCCAAACCTAAAAGGACCTCAAAAGAGCAACTGGACAAATTAATGAAAGAAAGTTCCATTGAAAACTTTTAACTCAGTAAAACTAATATAAACCCCGGTCAAGAAATTCCTGAGCTACACAGCGCTGGAAACTTCATCATGCTGTGAAATTTCCTTCCTTATATTCCAATCCTAAAAATGTAATTTCTTCAACAAGTGTCAGAGATGGGATAGTAGGTTGCATGTTACTGATATAACCATTTACTTCCCTTCTGACCAATGCAATGGTCTCACCTACTAAATCCTTCAAGCTTTCACAAAAAAAAAAAAGCAGACTAGAAAATTATTTAAAAATATATCTCCCTGCAACTGAAAAAGTGGTCTAACACTTTAGAAAACTTCCTGGAGATACTTTCTGTCACTAGGGTAGCTAAGCAGGTTTGAAACTGGCTTCATACAGTAAAGTTAAGCAATTATGTTATGTCCTAGGTCTGCTGTTTCACATATCAGCTAACATTCTCTACTAGCTACAGCCGAATTGACCAGAAACCCCCGTGGATACAGAACGTAATCAGCAATAGCATAACATAATTAGAATAGCCAGCAACTTCTACACAACAACAGCTGTTGCTCTAAAAATAATGCCAACATATCAGTGTTCAGACTTGACAATTTTTCATGCTAAAAATCTATGTTTTCTATCTTAATATGAAATCTTTTCAGGGTGGTGAGAAATTAAAGAACTGTCAAGTTAAGCTATGACAACAAAGACATTCTAACACCACCCCCTCTTCAGTACTGGCTCACTAAAGCAATTAAAAATAAATTGCATTTGCAGAAAAAAAAACCTGCACAATTGTCTAGTCACCCTACTAGCTAAACTGAACATCATCAACTACTTAATTCATTTAGAGAATTTATTTGCAGTGCTTTTCCTCCAGCATGGCTACCTCTATTCGAGATAAAGAACTCTTCCCACGCCCCCCCCCCCCAGATTAGGTCCTTTTAAAGCATGAGTGTTCTCTGCACTAGTGCTAAACATCATCAGTTTTTCAATTAATCCTACCAAAAGCACGTTGATAACAACCATCCCCAGTAGAAGACAGACACTGCACACTGTTCATATTCATCTGTCTTTTAAGTACACAAAACTAAGTGATTAATGGCTAAGTACTGAAGCTGTAACTATGCTTTCAAATTCTATCCACTTCATTAATTCTACAGCCTAGATCAGCTAGCAAGAATGCTGCATTACCCACTGTTCTCCCCTTCCTTTCACTATTTTCTAAGTCTTCGGTGGGAGGGGTTGTTAATATTCATACCGTTGCAGAGACTTGTTTTATCACTTGATGTCTCCTGTGCCTACCTTCTCTCATAAGCTTTCTGTTCCCCCTCTGCAGTATCTACCTCCTCTGCATATTTTCTTCATTATATTTTGCTTCTCTTTTGTTTCAAACAGGAAAATAAGCCAAGAAAATTTGCCCTCTAGAGCAACTGGCTCTTCCTCCCACCCCATCTCATGTTTATCACCTGTACCCTCACAAAGGTTCACACAGGGTCTTTCAACTTTCTCTCCTAGAAAGGTCCAGGAAAGAGGCCCTCCTTAGTCAGGATATTCATTCTTCCTCTTTCCAAGACAATAAAGATAATACTCTTCACATCTGGTTATTTCCCTGAAGCAAGTAATGCTGCCGAATGGCAAAGCTCTGAACAAATGCAGGAAATAACATTAATCTAGAATTTAATTGCTGGACTAAAATCAAGTCTATTTTTCTCTTAAGCTCCTTGTGTTAGTCTAGCCCCACTGCAATAGCAGAAACCGATTAAGGTCTCAAGGTTTAAAAAGTTACTATGACATTGTATGATCTCAAAAACTGGACTGAATATCTTACATATCAACCCTTGAGTAATCATGATCACCAGAAGCACACAGAGCAATAGAGACAGGCACGACTAAGTATTTCTCAACAGAGAGCACTGACACCCCAAAACAATTTGGCTCCAACAGAAGATGTGAGTTTTTTGTCAACTGCACTAGACTTGCTCAAGTCCTAGGCTCTTGATTTTCTAAAACTCCCACTAAGCTGGTAAGTGAGCAAATTTTATAAGGATTTGAGCTGCCTACCACAGGGTGATAGCTCCTCCCTCACAAGAGCTACTAGAATGAAAGTAACCTACACATGGGAGTGCAGCTTCTGGGTGTTTTCCTGGTTGTCAGCTCCACTGGGGAACATCAGGGCTCAATTCCACAGTTCCAATTACATTTTCCATCATGGCCACATCAAATATGGTAATATAATGTTTAACTAACACTTTATAACATGCTTTTTGTAGACATCCAAGAATCAAAATGCCTACAAACACCTGGTTCTGGATGGGCTAGATGTTCAGTGTGTGGGTATAAACTCTGTTCTGTTCTTCATAAATTTCTAATGAAGATCTTGTTTCTCGTTAATGACTCTGACTCACTAGTTAAAGCTCCCTGTGATATTGTTACATAGCCAGGACTAGAAAGGCATTTTTCTCTAAACAGCACAATTTTTTTTTTTTTTTTTTTAAACACACATTGTGGCCAGCATTTAGAACTTACATTCTTGCTACAGAGTCAAACTTCTCCCACAAAAAAAAGCTTAACTTACCCCTTCCAGGGGATGCAGCTTTGTTCAAGTTGAACACCAATGTGGTGCTCAGACTTTCAGTAAGAAAGCAACACAACCAGCACCCTGACCTTACTGCGCGGGTCTTTGCACGCACTCACCACCCCTCCACTGCCGGAGCAAAGGGAAAGAACTACTAAAGACGCCAGTTCAGGTCTTTGCCTCATTTCAAGCCTGCTAAGGGGTGGCACCTACCGTTTAACTTCAGTGGGAAGAATACAGCACTACTTCGGTACTCTCCAAACCCCACAGGAGCCATCACAAGCAGCAGCATCCCCGCAGCTCCTGCTTCCCCACCCGCCTCCTCCCCCCCGCCCGGGGCGGGCCGCCAGCCGAGCGAGCGGGCGCCCGCAAGGCAGATGTCTCCCGCCTCGCACGGGGGCCACGCCAGGCCCGCCTCCTGCCCATGGCGACCCGAAGGAAACGGCTCTCAGAGCCCTCGTTCCGGCGGCTGCCGGCCTGAGGAAAGGGCCCGCGGGGGGAGTGCGCCGAAGTGGCTCTCGCCGCCTCCTCACCTTATTGCAGTAGGGGCAATAGCTCTTGCTGAAGATCATGACGCGGTGGGAGGCGATGAGGGTCCGCACGCGGAGCTTCAGGCCGTCCCAGTCCGGGAGCTGTGTCTGGCCCGGCGGCGGCATGGCGGGAACGGAGAGCGGGAGCCGCCGAACGCGCCTGATCACCCGCCGGCGGCGCGCACTCTATGCCCGCACTGACCCTCAGCCTCACCCCGCCCCTTCCGGAGCGGAGAAGGTGACGGGCCGGGCTGACCGACCCGCAAGGAGGGGGGCATAGAAATGCCAAAGAGCGCTTCCCGCCCTGTCTTTCAGCCACACGCACTGTAACGCATTGTAAATTAATAAAACTCAGTTATATATCTCAGATAGAGGCACTACTATTTAGCCAAAAGTGATGTAGGAAAGACAAAAATTTTATTTTTTAAGCCACTTCCCCTCTGAGAGCAGTGTGGAATAACCCCAGAGGAGGGAGGCGGGGCTGCGCATGGCGGGTTCTTGCTGCCCTGGCGGAGTGAGGCTGGCCCTGGCATCGGTCGGGGCTGGGCCCGTCCCGCGTGTGGCTGCCAGCGGCTCACACCCGTCCCGCGGCGCATTTAGAAGCTGCGGAGGGCAAACAGCTCCATTGAGGAGCGACTGGAATGGACAGACGGGAGCTGGGGCTGGCTTAGGGGGAGCTGGCCTTTCCCGCATCCCGTTCTCACCCCACGGACCGTTTGGCCTCGAGGTGCCGGTGATCGCCCCGTGTCCCCGCAGCGGGAGGTGGGGGCATCGGTTTGGTGCCTCCGAGGTGACCTGTAAATTAGGGCAACAGTCCTGGGGGGGAAAAGCTGCTTTCCGCAGGGGGAGAGCGGCAGCCCCCCGTTTGCCTTCACCTGCTGCTGCCTGGGTCCTTTATGCCCAAGGAGAATAGGGGTACAGGTGGGACTTAATAAAATGGATTATGGCTTGAGAACACGTTAGCCAAGACAGCAGAAAAAAGCTTCCTTTTCTTACACATTACAGGGTTAAAGGAAAGGGATGTTGAAGCATCTGGTAGTGCTTAGTACACATCTGGTACTGCCGTATGCACATCTCTGATTACACTGATTAGTCTCTTCCCAAGAATCATAGCAATTGTCAGGACTGAAATGCAGCCTGGCCTGAACAGCAGAAAGAGGAGGCTGTATCAGGGCATAAAGCAGGATGGATCCTGTCTGGTTATTCCCCTGCTTTGGTGGGTGTTTGGCTGAAGATTGGCAGGCTGTGTGCTGAGGTCTCAAGAACCTGGTCATCTCCCTGTAGGGCAGGACAGCGTTTACATATTGCAGCAACAGCTTTGTGTAAACAATCATAAAGGGTTGCCCTGGTTTCACATCACTAATGTTATTAATTCAAGCCCTGTAAGCTTCTGAGTGACAGGAGTTATTTTCCATAGGTGAGGAAAGCACAGAGACAGAGAAATTTAGTAAGGTTCACTAGGAAGTTGGTAACAAAGCAGGTAATAAAGTCCACTGCTCCCTTTCATGCCTGTCACAAACCAGCCCTCCCGCTGTCTACTAATGCTAAAAATAATAATACATAAAAAGCAGTAATGCCACTGGTGATGAAAATGGGCCTGGTGGGAGACAACTGAATTAACTTGCTTAATTCCTTTTTGATCACGTGTTTCTGTGGTGTTCACTTCCCAGTGAGCTTGAAAAAAATGTATATTACATTTATTTGAATGCTGGTAATGAAAGAGTTGCCCTGGACTAAGTGTGTTTCTACATTCCCCACAGAGAAAAGCAAATCTGAGTTTTGCAGCCTCTTATTTCAGTATCAGCATGTAGGAAAGTTAATATGGTACCAGTAACTACTAAGGTTTGTCTTAACGTGCAGGGGACAGAACCATCCACTGTACCTTATTCATAGTCCAGCCAAAATTGCTTCTTCAGTTCCTAGCTTTGGCTTGGCTTTTTTCCCTCCTTTTCTCAGATTCCTTTTACCTGGTGAGAAACCCTCTAGTATCATATGAATTAATATCACAAGCTCAAGGGTTTGTGTCACTGAAGGCTGGTAGATTTTCATATTGAACTTGGCATCCATCAGCTCCAGAAAAGTCATACAATGTAATAAATACCCAAAATAACTTTTTCTGATTAAATGCTCAACATTAATGGCAATGTGCCAAGTCCCAGGAAGAATAAGCGTCCAAGGCAAATTATTTCACTTGAGGGGTTTTTTTTCCCCTTCTGTGCTCTTTCTGCTGTTGTTTATTATTATCATATTTACCTTAGAGCAAAAATGGGGTAATGGTTTTAAACTAAAGGAGGGTAGAGTCAGACGAGATATAAGGATTTACAGTGCGGGTGGTGAAACAGTGGAACAGGTTGCCCATATTAGTGGTAGATGCTCTTCGGGCTACCATTCCACTCACTAGAAGACTACGTCAAAATAATCTGAAACAGCAGAAGTGTAGTAAACGTTTCTGAATGAAGTGGTTTGCAAGAAGAGATTTTGAGGAAGGGGCAAGTATCTTGTGGAAAGGACCAGGAAATTCTTCTAAACTTAGGAGTGTGAAAGGCTTGTTTAATAAAGGTTTAAGCGTGCTTGAACTCTGGCTCCCTGTGGGCCAGTCAGCAGCTATGAAGAGAGTTTATGGGATGATAGAAAGCTTCCCCAACTTCCACATGAAAGGCCTTGGTCTGCTTTCTCTAATATAAACAGATAGAATAAAAGCAACTGGTCTCATTAAGACAGTCCTCTCCTATGCATTACTCACCTTAGTCTGAGCATTAGTAAAAACCAAACCACATAAAATAGTTCTTAATGATGTAGCATAATATGCCATGGGAAGGCATTAAGGTAGAAACTGGTAGGGGAGGTTTATGAATAGAAGAATAGAATAGAATAGAAATAATATGCAGCATTTCTACAGCTCTTGCACAGGACTAGAGGGCTCCTAGCATCAGAAATGTCTGATTCCAGATTTAAAAGTGTAAAGCTATAAACAATTCTGAAAAACATGGAGTTAAGACAGCGCCGGCCATAAAAAAGGCTCCAAAGGACAAGCTGATACAGACAACAGATGCTGGAAGCATTTCTAAATTAAGTTGTTTGCAAGAAGATACTTGGAGGAAGGAGCAAATGGCTGGTAGAAAAGAATGAGCAAACTGTTTTAAATATAACAATGTGAAAGTCTTTAGCCATCCTTTTGTCTAAAATTAGATTCATGTGTCACTTCATCTTGCTGCTGTTCCTCGGGTACATTCAGGTAGCTGTGAGTCTTGGTGCTGCTGAAGGGAGTCAATTTAACAGTAAAGAATAACCAGAGTCCTCCCTCCCAGCCACGTCTCTTTGTTCCCTGACTCAAAGAGTCCTCCCTCCCAGCCACGTCTCTTTGTTCCCTGACTCAATCCTTGTGTCACAACACAGAAGAGGACAGAGCGTGGCCTATCTCTAGCTTTATATTCCACTGGGGATCTTGCTAGGAAGTGGTATTCCCTAAGGTTGCTACCTCTTTTATATATCCAGAATGCTGTAACACAGCAAAGAAAGAGTAGAGAATGTGTCTTAAAGATCAAGAAGGTGACAAAAGCCCTAAATGGTGTCCTTAACCTTTCTCACATTATTCCAGTGCCTTCTCTGACATTTTGGGAACTTACCCTGTCTGTACATTTGCTGCATTTTAGACCTGCATTTCCTGTTCCAGAGTAGGAGCTTCAGATCTCCCGAAAGCCACAAGCATTTCACGGGTAGAAGGAAGAAAAGAAAGGCTGGTTATTTCTTCAGAAATAATAACAAATGCCCATCCTTGAATTACTGTAGAAATTAGTTATAAGCCAGGAGACGGACAAAGTCCTTAGCCATGAGCATCCTTACACCCTTTGTCAACACTAACAGTGGAGAGTTAATAGAGGCTGAGCCATGGTGGAAGCCTGGCTTAAAAACCTGATATGATAGCCAGTCACTTGGTTGACATGCACATGGCTGGCAGCTCAGACTTCATGGATTAGTGTTCATGGTAAATGACGTCAAAAGACTTCTAGCACATTCACAGATTTTGGCACTATTAAGTGTATTACCCAGTGCTCCAAGTCTGAGTTTGGGAGAGTCTTTCAGATCATAAGAGACCTGGGCTGTGGAGAAAGGGTGAAGAGCATAGGGAGAAATGGTTATTCTTCCTTCACTGAAGAAGGAGGAAAATAAGCTCCAGCTGAGTAGCAGCACTCTCCAAGAAGGCCTGGACATAACAATAAATTCTGTTAGCAGCAGTACTGCTAAAATACAGTGAGCATACACACAGCAGAGGGCAATCACATCTTCATTGTTGTAAAGATTCAACATCCCACCCAGAAAACCTTGTCTGGACAGTGGCAGAGCACTGAAATAAGGTCTGGATGTTAGCTGCTATTGAAAAGTCAATGGGGGGAGCTCAAGACCCACCAGGAATAATTTTTCTTCAAGATCTGGGATAAATAGTGAGAAGCCATTGTATTCCTTTTAAAAAAGGCATCAGAAACAAGGCAGTTAAAAAGAAATAATCAAAGTGAAACAGTTAGGTCCTGCATCTGTTAATGATGTACACATGCATTTTTTCCAAACAGAACTCATGCTTGTGAAGTTGTAAAAGACGGAGCGGGTGCTTTAGGTTTGCTTTTCTGGTTTTGCGAAGCATCTGCTCATTTGTGCCTGCAAATGAGAGGTGGCTGTTTATCTGCTTCTCTGCAGACAGGATGTTGGTGGTCCCCTGTTTCAAAATATGGCCCTGGGAGTCTGCTGAATGTGTCTCATCTAATCTTAACTGTCACACTTCCATTCTAAAATGTATGGTTAGTGTCCCTTGAACAGTCTTTAATTTTGATTAATATCTTTATTATAAAGTGCTAAGGTGAGCATGAGGTTTTCTAAGTGCATCATAATTAGATTGCCAGCTCTTAGGCTCAGGGAATGTCTCCTCCCATAGGTGTAAGGCACAAGGTTTGTTGATGATAAGTGTTTTACAATAAACAGCAGTATAGAGAGTGCCAGGTCTTCTTCCTTAGGTGGCTGCACTGAGAGGGAAAGCAATGAGGCTGTCAGGCTCCAAGGATTTGTGCAGACCAGGGTCTCCCTTTGCCCAGATGAAGCTTTAATGAAGTCAGAGAGACTCAGGCTGGATCTAAACTTCCAGAATAATGGCCTCCACAGTTCAGTTGTTAAATGCTGCAAGCCAGAAGCTTTTCTAGAGCTGACAAAGTGTTGGTGCTCAGCTGCTTTACAGGATGAGCCCTTTATTTGTCTGCTTTAATGAACAGCATGGTGTCCATCTCCTGTGCACCAAGGTCACCTTCCCATGCTAAGTTTCTTATGAAGGCTTTTTAAAAGAAAAAGAAAAGAAATGTAGAAATAAGGGATAAAAAAAGTCTTTAATCTTTTAGAAATGTGGGGACTTGGCTGTATTTCTAAGCAAAAATAGTTCCTTTAAGTAGTCATATGCTGCACATTTCCCAGGAGAGATTTTAATGAAGGTTTTGGGGTTTTTTTTTAATTCTAGTCATCTTTAGCAAGACAATGCTTTTGCACTTGCAATGCAAGGGTCCTGGCCTGAGGTCTACTCCCCTTTACATTCCTTACTTCCTGTGAAAATCATAGTGTCTTGATCTGTCCACTGTGACTGTGCTGTTCTCCACTTGAGAGAGGGACGGTCAGAAGTATCACAGGTTAATATTTCAGAGCAGGGAATATTCAAATGTTTCCTACAGTTTCTTTAGCTAGACCAATTTATTTTATCCTGCAGCTGCACAGGAGTGCTCAGCGGGGAGGTCAGATAATAAATTCAAAAGCATAGATTTCTACATTGCCTTTTGTCATAGATTTATTACCAAGCGTGTCTCTTAAAGTCTATTTACATGGTTTTTCCTTTAGGTAATTAAATACTGTGCTGAACAGAGCAGGGATTCTCCCAATTTTTTGACCCTCAGGGTAGCTGCATCAGAGAAAGATCTTTCTGTGCATTCAGATTCCCACACAGTTTGTAGTCACCCTTTTTCTCCCATTCTGCAGACAAGCTGGCTGGACATCTTTCAGTACTTGAAGTTGAGAACTCTGCCCTTTGTGCCTTTTTGGTTCACACATACTGTGCTCTCTGCTGATAGAATAGTGTTGCTAACTGCATATGTCAAAGGAAGCGATCCTTTTAGGTTTTTCTGCTGCTTCAGTGGAATGAGTTGATTCTTAACAGTGGCTGATGCTGACAAGGATAACCTGTTGGCTGAATTTCTGGATCTATTCAAGGGTTTAGATCTGCTAAGTAGGGTGGTTCCTTCAGCAAAAACAGGCCCGCCCAAGAGGCTCATAATATTTTCTGCTCCTGGGTGGTGATCTCAAGGAGCAATCTTTCTTGTGGTTATTTGGTGCTTCCAGGCCTGGCTGAGACCCAGGAAGTTGCAGGAAGAGCAATAGAAGGTATTGTGGAAAGAAGAAGACATAACAGACATACATTTTCTAAATATTTAGAGATTGATGAAGCTCAGATTTCAGGAAAGGATCAAATAAACACATATTTGTGCTGGAATAGATTTCTTGACCTGGCTAGATAACAGCAGAACCCAGACACAAACCCAGATTGTTGTCAAATCCCAGCGTTTTAAGGCAAGTCTCTCAATTTTTGTGTTTTGCTTGAAACAGTGATGGAGAAAGAAACTCTACCTTCTTTTTAAGCTGAACACAGTCTTTTGGAGTATTTGAAATGGTTTTGTTCTTCAGCCACAGCACCAGCAGCATGCTGCTTTAAAATCCTAATGCTTATGCACTCCCTGGCATCCCTGTGTTCAGAGGTCCCTTACATTGCCAAGACAATAGTCGCTGTGTGTCTAGCTAATTTTAAATTATTGACTTTATCATTGGTGAATCTGTGAAAGAAAGCCTTAGTCCTGTTCAGTGAAGGCCTAAAATCCAAATCAAAGCAAATGCATTTATTGATTTTAATTAACTGAGCCCAAAGTGATAGTAGCTCAAAGTACAAATTGCCAAAGTACTGTCATTGACTTAGAGGTTTCCCAAGGCTGCCTTGTGTTTTCCTTCTCTTCTGCAGTAATCCACAAAGATCCCGGTCCTTTGGAACGTCAACAGCTGGCACTGCCATCAAAATTAAGAGTAGAATGACAAAAGTGACTTTTTCCCAGCCCATCCTACTCTCTTGAGGCGGTGCTGCTTGCATGCAGCTCCATATGATGCAGATTACCCAGCATCAAGATTGCATAGGTACTACGGGTTTTGGTCTTGCCAACCTTGCATGCCCTTTGTTTTGTTCACATAGTTCTTGTAACCATTTTGTCACAGGAGGATGTGGCAGATGGGGCTGAGAGTGGTGGGAGAGACAAACAAGACTATAGCAACTAGTTATTTAACTTAAATAGTTGAGTATGGAGCTGTGCTTGGAGAGGAGGGACAGCCAGGCTAGCGCGTGGAGCTGCTAGCACTTCTACACTCCCTACTTGATTTTTCAATTGCTTTTGCTCTCCCTCGTACGGAATCCATTTTGTTATTTTGACTTTTCTCTGGCTAAAGTGTTTTATGTAGTACCTTGGATGTTACTGAGTCATTGATAAGTACTAACAAACCATCTGCTTATCTCAATTTGAGCCAGAGGATAGGCTGCAAAGCACGGCAGGGTTGTTGTTTGTTTTTTTTCCTCCTTTTAATATGTCGGAGAAAAATGCAGCAGAGGGCACTGTGTTGTTAGGTTGCGGTGGAACGTTCGATTGCTCTGGGTGGCCAGAGTAGCCAGAGTAGAAGGAATAGCCTCCTTCTGAATGCCTGTACAACTAAATACAGAATATTGGAAGCACTTCCTCTGAACATGAGGGGTTTAGGGTTTAGAAAGCAGACAGTTTTTAGGCTGTAAGGACTTAGCTGGTTTAATTTTTAGAGGATCTGGGAAGCACTAGCATCAGGATCTTTTTCTATTATGAATGGGATCTGAAAGACAGCCTCGTTAAAGGAGCAGCATAGAACACAGATGACATCGAGTAGGCAGGCTACATATAATAATGTCATGTTTTGTCATTTATAATACATAGTTCTTCCAAACCTTTAGATTTCCCACAGCACTTGGCAAATTAAATACCTGAACGTTGTTAAAGGGAAGCTTGTTCAAGGAGACTGGGCAGCTGTGAAGTGGGACCTGGATGCCATTGCAGGAAGAGGTGGAGTGTTGAAATTTTGTTCGAGGCGTATTTGTATTCGCAGAAAGCATGCCATGGGATATTTTCAAGTGTCTCTGCAACAAATATGGCCTTTTTTTAAGGCATGATTGGAGAGAACTGGATACAATAAATAATATGCAGTGTTTTCACAGCACTGAGCTCTGCCACATGGCTCATCACACAGCAAGCTTTGTGAACCTCCCCTTTACCTTCAAGTGACAGCATGAAGGTGGATCTGACACATCTGGAAACAGGGTCCATGGTTTTAAGAGGCCCTGTTTGTTCAGACTAGAGCCTAGCAGTGCAAACCCCTCTCCCCACGCCAGCCTTTGCTGTTAAGACAATGTTGAAGATAATGTTAATTAATTCTAGATGCTTCAGGTCTGTGGTGAAGGTTTCTCTGGTGGATGGGGACTCTGCTGGAATAAATGCTGTACTTCCTTGAGCTTCCTCTGGAGCAGGGTTTAGGACTCACAGATTATACCCACACACAGTGAAGTATAAACCCAGAAACGAGGCTCATGAGGTTGACAAGTTTGTTCTTCTGTTTGAAGTTAAGCACATGCTTACATACATAATAATAGGTTGTATTTTATTTAATTTGTAAAGCTAGATTACTAGAAGAGGGAAAGAGCCCCACAGAGGAGGATGGACTGCTCTGACACAGTCCTGTCAAAGCACTGCCAATATGGTAGGACATGCTAAGGGTGAGGAGCAGGTAAATCCCTGGAGAATGCAGAATGATATCATGAGAGCAGGGTGTTCAGTCTGTCCTGTCTTGGGTCAAAATTGGGATATAAGTACTTTCAATGTAAGGTCATGACCTTTCCTATGGGTTATTAAGGGAAATGGGACATGGAGAAGCAGCTGTAAAAATGGACAGCATAAAAATCTCCAAAAATTAGAAGAAGAATAAAAGGAATGAGTGGACAACCTTCCCATCTTTCTCTCACGTAAATGATGTTCTTATCCTGGTAATGGTGACAGGAAGTGGTCAGATGGCATTATTTAGCTGAATGGCCTGCATCTCTATGCGTGCTCAGATAAAGTTCAAAATGACCTTTAAAAAAATCCATTTTTAAAGATTCTTTTTACTTCAGAAACATCCAACTTTAGTAGCTTAAATTTAATTTTGTTCTTGAGGGAACTGGCTGTGGGGAGGGAAGGCAGCACTAGAGATGCTCACAGTAAACTAATAGCACGTAAAATGTCATTTTAAGAAAGTGAGCGGAAAGCGTGTGTCATTGCAAAGAGGAAATTAATGAATTCTCTTCCCCTAATTCCTTTTCTCAGGTTTGATTTCTGATATCTTTTCTTCTGACTGCCAGTGCCAACTGCCTCTGCTTATGTTAACTCAAACTTATTAGCTGTCTCAGTGCTTAGACTGAACCCAAGGTCACAAGTACAGGGATGCTGTAGCGGTCAGCTGCACACACTTATAGACATAGTCATGGGAGCACAAGTGCCTCCAGCTCTAGAAACACAGCTCACAGGACAATCCTCACTGCTCCTTGGTAAGCACAGACTGTGCTTTTTTCCCCTGTAAATCTCCAGCAACAGAAGGATAAATTGACTGCAAGCACTTCACAGCTGTACCCCATAAGGAACAACAGTGAAATAAACACCAGCAGACATGTTGTACAAGGCCAGGGACCTCATCACTGCTTAAGAAGCAGTAGATGCTCTCCTTACTTGCCACATTAAGGAAATTGGTCTTCAGGTTCATAGTGATGCAGGGCCAAGACCTGTGTGACCCCAGGCTAGCATTTGCTTTCAGGGAAATTTGATTTTGAGGTTCTTTCAATGTTTGTTGCTCTTACACAGAACTCAGATAATAGTTGTGCCAGTATGCCCCAGTAATTATTACAAAGTGCACCATTATGGCAGCTGGTAACCAACCAAAGGAGTGAGCAAACGTCTGTTGCAACCAACAGAAGAAAAAGGCCATCTAAGTCATTGGGGTGAGAAAAAAGTCCTTGAACTTACCAATACTGTCCATAGAAAATGTAATATTTTCTTAGAATCATAGGAATATTAAGGTTGGAAATGACCTTCAAGATCATCAAGTCCAACCGTCTACTAAACATTAAACCATGTGGGTTTAGTGCCACATCTACATGTTTTTTGAACACCTCCAGGGATGGTGATTCCACCCCCTCCCTGGGAAGCCTGTTCCAATGCCTCACCACTCTCTCAGTGAAAAACTTTTTCTTAATATCCAAACTAAACCTCCCCTGGAGCAATTTATGCCCATTACCTCTTGTCCTATCACTAGTTACCTGGGAGAAGAGACCAACACCCACCTCACTACAACCTCCCTTCAGGTAGTTTTAGAGAGCAACAAGTCTCCTCCCAGGCTCCTCCAGACTAAACAACCCCAGTTCCCTCAGCCAGTCCTCATAAGACATTTTCTCCAGATCCTTCACCAGTTTTGCTGCCTTTCTCTGAACTCGCTCCAGCACCTCCATATCTTTTTTATATTTGGCACCCAAAACTGGGCACAGGACTCAAGCTGCGGCCTCACCAGTGCGGAGTACAGGGGCATGACCACTTCTCTGCTCCTGCTAGACACACTGTTTTTGATACAGGCCAGCATGCCATTGACCTTCTTGGCCACCTGGGCACACTGCTGGCTCATGTTCAGCCAGCCATCTACCAGCACCCCCAGGTCCTTCTCTGCCATGCAGCTTTCCAGCCACTCCTCTCCAAGCCTCTTCATCTCATAATTCCTCTTGCTGCCTTGAGGATCCTGGCTGGATACTGTGAAAAGCGCAACACTTTCCTTCTCTGAATTTTGGATTTCTCATAATATGTACCCACTGGGTGGTATCATGCCAAGCCTCCTTTCCCCATCACACACTGACCTCCTGGCCTGAGCATTTCTAATGTCAACCAAAGACTGCCTGCAGGGATTCCCAGGACATGATTATTATCTTGCACTTGAAGTATCCAGCTGCCTGTTAAAGTGAAGCTAGAATTAGATGGGCTGGCATCACTGGTTTGGCTTGTCCTCTGGTTAAGCTGCCGATAACCTAATTCGCATTGCTTCATTTTCCCTGGAGATCCCAGACCTCTCCTGGGCTTGTTGGGAAGAATAAAAGAGATGGAGGGACAGCCAAACCTACTGATGTGTAAGACAAAACAGACAGGGTCATGCAGAACTAGCTGTGTCTGCTGCTGTTCTGGGATGGAGGCATAAGCAACTCACTGTGGACTGATGACTACATGGTGCTTTGGATGAGTTTTTGCACAGTCCCCTCTCTGCTTGGATCTCACTGCAGGAGGGTGCCTGATGGCTTGGCTCTGTTGGCAAGATAGCAGCCTGGCCCCCTTCTCTCAGCCCTGGTGTGTCTCAGAGATAATGTCCAACAGGAGACCCAATTAGAAGCTTGACTGGCTAACCAGAAACAGCAACTGGAGGCTGAAGTTGTTGTGCCTGCTGTGGATAAAATAGAAAACTCTACCTGCAAATCCATCTAAAGACTGCTGTTGGAAATTGCTGTATCTTGCTTCTTTATTGCTAAGGAACAGCCTATCTGCTTCTAGGCCTCTGATGCAATGAGTCAGTCACAGGAGTCCAGTAATTCCTCAGGTTTTTTTAATTCCTGCCACCAAACACAGTAGATATCCCTCTAACAGCAGTTTGTGTTGGAGCTAATTCTCTGCCGAGCCATTATTATGGCAAACAAGGAATTCAAATATAATCCCATCAGCCTCTCTCTGCAGGAAGAACTTGGACCTCAACATACTGCCTTCCTGGGAACATCTGCAAGCTCAATTGGGTTTTTTTTGGTTTTTTTTTTTGTTTTTTTTTTTTTTTTGTATTGGGTGGGTGAGAGAGCGGGGTGTCTTAGTGACCCCCGAGAGGTTATTAAAAAGGGCATTTAAAGCGGGATACTGTGTTTTTCCAATGTATAATCCTGCAGTAGCCTAGGGGTTTAGTATTGTTTTGTACTGGTTTTGATGTAGGGCTTATTTTAGGTTTTATGAAGAGATGTTGCTTCTTTACCTAACACTGCAGTAGCTTACGAGCTGTTCTGCAGAGGACCCATTTGCTTTAGGCTCTCTGCATACGAACCAGTACTTTTGGGGGCCCGTGTTCAGACATGCACATGGGTGGAGACATGCTGGCCTATGGATGTAAATGAGCCCCTGCACATACATGCGGTTACTATACTGAAACTGCCACATGAGGAAAGATCTATATCTTCTAAGGTCAGATTTATGCATATGTGCAAACACCTGCTCATACATGCAGAGAAACAACTGCCTCTCCTCAGACACACAGACAGAGGTTTGTGTCTATACAGAGATGTGCAGAAACAATGTCATAAATGCACTTCAATTAAGAGGCATCTTTTTACAATATTTGTTCATGCAGTGGGTGTGCACATATCATTGCCTGCATCCTGACTCTACTCAGACCCCTCACAGATGACAATTCCACCTTAGCCTTCAGAATGCATAAACTAGTGACAAAATCTAGAGAAACAAATGTGGGGCCATAATGCAAGAGAACATTATAGGAGTCCATTTTGAGCTATTTTCCTCTCCCTTTTCCCCTAAACCCTTCTAGTCTAGTAATAAAAGGTGCTCCTGCTGTTTTTCGCCTCCAACGTCTTTCCTTACAAACTTTAATAAGTAATCAGGTTTGATCAATGCTATATGCTACTCTCCTGCTCCTCCACTTGCTGTTCGAGTGCAGAGCGATTCTGTAAAAATGACCTCCTGGGGATCCTGCATTGATTTATTCTCAGTTGATCTGAAACTTCAGCCATTTTCCTTCTTGCATTGTCCCTGGTAGAGGCTATTCTGGAAACAGAAGGATGCTGCAAAAGCAACTACTGGTGTGTGATCTGGATCTGAAGCCTGGGACAACCTCTCTGGTGGCATGAGTGCAGCAGGGCAGACACAGCTCTGGTTCAGGCAGGGAACAGGGAAGGAGACTCAAAGGGGGCATTTAAATGTCTTTTGCATCTATTTGTAAGCCATGAGTAAAAAGGCACTATATGTTTTCTGCCAACACAGCTCACAAGGGAAGCGGTACGAAATAAGGAGTTTGGAAGGTGAAGCTCTCTTCACCCACGCTCAGTAAGAGTAGGAGTTCCACCAGGGCTGTAGGAGGTCATACTAAATAGCCATCTAACCTGGCCAGTAGTGGAGGCAGGGATCTGGAAAGAGAGAATGTGGAAGAGATCAGATGAATAGAGTGTCCCTCTTCTGCTGCTTCTCCCCAGCAGCTGACAAGCTGCAGTTCAATGGCCAATCTTGGAGCTCGCATATGTGCTAATGGAGGACTTTTGCAAACAAGCTGGGTGAAGGGTAAAGGTATAACAAAGCAAAAAGATCTCAAGACGGAGGCACACAGCAGTCCTACAGAGGCCAGAGCAGGAGTTCAGACTATGATCCTCCTTCTGCTGTGAACTCAGATGCAAAGCAGTATGCAATAAAATATGCCAGGGTCTCAAGCAGGAAGCTCAGGAGGAATTAGCCCAGCTGCACCTCCCTGCTTTTTCCCCGTTTAGAGAAATGAAACTCAGGGACTGTAGACCTATGCTCATGGTGCCAGTGTTGACCATCTCTTTTTCTAGCTGAGACTGATGAAATGAAACTCAGGGACTGTAGACCTATGCTTATGGTGCCGGTGTCGACCATCTCTTTTTCTAGCCGAGACTGATGAAAGAAAGGTTTGGATGCAATGAAAAACCAGCAGAACTCTGGCAACTCTGACAACCGTGACAACCCTCCCCCCGCCAAATCACAGGGATTAAGACCTTGACATCAGGACTCTAGAAGATATGTAGGATCACAAGATAGGCGAGGTTAACAGCAGGTTAAAGCCCCAAGTTACAGAATGCCTGTGGTTTTGGCACATTTGTGTTTTCAGTTTGGATTAAGTTCTAGGGCACCCTTCGATACAGGAGTCACCTTACAGCCTGCCTATAGCTGTAACCAACAGAGGCTGCTTCTCTTTGCTCCCTCTTCCCTTTTGTACATGGCCCATTGCATCTCAACTGGAGTAGGATGAGGACAGGAAAAACATCTGACCCCAGCGTTCAGCCTCCTTGCATCTGGGAGAACAAAATCTGCTTCTCCCCTCAAGCCATTATAAGCGATAGCTATTTTGCTATTCAAGGATCGTGATTTCAACACTCGAGGGGTTAATGCACCAGGGAGGCAGCTGATGCTTTCATGCCGGTATGCTGTATGAAACAGCACCGTTTCCAGGAAGATGAATATCCGTAACCAAGTAGCACAGCAGAGCCCAAAGCCTGTTCAAAAGAATTCTTTTTGATGATCTGGTTTTATTACTTTCAATGAACTGGAGTCTCCAAGGTACCAGTGAATAAGGGATGCTGTAAAGCGGCATCTTGTATACATGTTTCAAGCTGCTCTGCTGGTGCTAAAAAGGATGAAAGAGAAACTGCTTAGCAATGACCCTAGGGCCTAAACTCAGCTCAAGCTTCCATAGGGCATTTGCTGAGACAAAAAGAAGATCTTAACCATTTGCAGTGGGACATGACAACTGGGACAAAGCCTACATCATTCATTTTCCCCACTGGGAAAACAAATCCATTTCCGGGACAGAGCATGTGGCATGTGTTTTATGTTTCATAAAAGCTCTTTGCCAACTGCAGAAAAAAGTATGAAATGTCAACTCAGGAACAGGTAGGTGTGAATTATGGGGCTCTATGCTACCTGGAGAATCTAGGTGATTTAATAATACGCTGTTTGAGACACTGCACTGGTCAGAAACCCTCTACAGAAATAGTAGCAATTAAATTCACCCTTCTTGTTTTGTCGCTACATAATATGTGGATCTGGGTGTAAAACACAACTTGGACCATGAGTACATGGACCAACCTGGGAATGTGGTTCAACAAAAACCTCACCAGACATGTGAAGGGAGGCAAATAAAAAAAAAAAACCACAAAACCCAAACTAAAAGAGACCTGATCAAAATCATGAGAAGGAGCACCTGGTCACGGTTTGTTCTGTAGGCACCATCTTGATGTTTCTTTAACAGCACTAAGGATAAACTTTGTAGCTGTAGACTGGAGCTAAACTTCTAAATGGACAGGGACTGAACTGTACAGAAATGCAGACTGTTCAAAAGCCCTCTTATCATTAAAAGACATAAGCTAGTGCCCTTTCTTCCTAAGCTCTGCACACACCATTATAACAATATTAGCCTGTGCATTGCCTCTCAGTGCTTTCACTTTGGAATTCAAATCATGTGTATGTTTTATAAAAGGCTCTCTAGTGTGAGCCTCAGAAATACACATGCACTCTCCAACTGTGTGGGTTTTCTCTTTCCTGCCTAGTGCACAAATTACTCATTGTAACATGATAAATGAATGGGACCGTGTAACCCTCTTTATGGTCTACAGTTTTTATAGTGCTTTGCCACCATATGTTATAAATTCATGAAGCAGTTGTAGCGTGTAACGGGTTTTTCTGTTTGTTTATTTAGTTATTTGCTAATTCTTACAGCTGTATATATACACGTATGGACGTGTATAAATATATAGAGATATTTGTCTGGTGGGCTGAAGCCTAGGAGAAAAGATCAGCTGCATCTGGAGAGCACTTGAGGGGCAGAAAACAAGATAAAAAAATATTGCCTTGATATCTAGTGAGAATTGAGGAGATTGAATAGAAAGTCACTTCACAAGGAAAATTCACATTTCATGGTCTCCAACATTTTGGGCAATTTCTGCTAAAATCAACTATACTGTAGAGTCAAGGAAATACAGAATATAAAATTGTGTTGTGAAAAGCCTGGGGAAACTTCATGTGAACCTGTAGCTTGCAGACAGCAAACAGAAGTTGTAAGCCAAGGAATGGGGAAAAACACAGCTTTTAATAAACATCTGGGATTTCTGATAAGCATTGCCATGGGATCCTATGTGCTGCAACTCCCAAGGAGTTGAAGTCATGAGGAAGCAGCTGATAGGAGTGGCTGATGGGGAAAGCATATGGATTTCCAGGTATAGATGTGAAGACATCTTCTGCTCCAACCTGCAATGCAATAGGCTACCTTAAAACACTCATATAGCTCAATAAACTTCTGTGGGGTGTAATTACAGGAGGAGCAAACCTAGCTGGCCCTTCAGAAGGGTATTCTGGGAAGGAGCTATTTGTGAACTGGGCTTTCTTCTTGCCTATTATTCTGTTCGTCTTTATTCTCTCATGTGATTTCTCTGCAAGTACTGTTTGGTTAGGCCTATCTGTTTGATTCATCAGTTGTGAATAGGGAATTATATTCACCAAGTATCCAGACAGGTTGATTTAATTTCCCCATGTTTCCTAGTGGGAAATCAAGCTGGTGTTTTAGTGGGAATCCCTAGACATTAAGCCTCCTTGCAGTCAAGGCCTGAGAGAAGGAATACATAGAGCCACATATGTATCTGTAGCTCTGGAAGTATTCTTTTTTCATATATACAGACACACCTACATGCATAGGTGTATATGTGTGATCATGTGTATTTATTCTGTGCCTGGCCAGTTTCAGTAGCTTTCTTAGCAATTCCACTAGCATTCCCCTGTGTCTCACTGTTTAACAGAATTGGACAGGACATGTTTACACTTTATTTAAGAAACACTGTAAAAACAAGAGGATCTTAATCATCACTAACCATGGTAGCTGCAAATTAAATATCTGAGCTCTTGGAAGCCCATTCATCATAAATATCTTACTTGTCTCTAAGAGGGGGACTTAAGGAATCATTGTTAATTCTACCTGAGGGAGATTATTAGGAGGACATATGTAGCATAAGTAAACTGGAATAATGGCTATAATGATGGATCTGGTACTTCTAATAAGAACAGTTCCTAGTTTTTGTATATCTTTTATTACCTGTATCATATATCATACCCATTTAGAAAACAGTTTTAAGACAGGATCCACTCTTTAAAGCCATATGTCAAATGGAGGAAGGCAGGAGGGAATTAAGAAGGATACACAGGAAGGGGTCAAACAGGACAATGGGTAGAGGCTGTTATAAAATAACATCAGTGGGACACTTTTGTCTGGTAGCAATTACAACACAGCTGATGATTCAGAGAAAGAAGACTAGCTTAATTAGTAGTTTCATTAAGCCAATTTTCTAATAGCTCAGACTGAAGGAAAAGTTTTTCTTTGCTCCCACAGAAGGGTAAATTATGATGAGTATTTTCCCATCAGGCTGATTTATTTACCTACTGCTGTTATGTTTGTGTGCATATTCTGGAAAAAAGCTAAACCTAAACTCTGAATCCAATACTACTGAATTTTGGCAGATGGAAGACTTATACCCTGTTTTGGAGTGCAAACTTGGCTTCACCATTATGCTGACAGGCTGAAGAGACCTCTCCATAGGTCTAATAAGAGCCATACTTCATCTGAAGAGCACGATTCCCAGCCCTTGATTTTACATTAGGCATGCCAGGTACTCAGCCCCTCCTGGAAGTCAGACCACTTCATTAGGCTCCTAAACAAGGCTTTAGAGGGCTTGCTTCAGTATTCTGTTTTGAAATGAAGAAAAGCAGATTTTCTTTTGCCCGCATAAGCACTTAATTGAAAAAAGGTTCATGGTAAGCTGCTGACATACAAGCTGTGGGTATTAGCTTCATCAAAACAATGCAGGCCAGTAACACCTTGGTCACTGCAGATGCTCCTGCAAGAGTGCATAAACTACATCCAACATACAGCTAAACTGCATCTCCAGAGAGGCTGAGATTTACATGCTGTGCTGCAGCATAGAGATTGGAAATGGACGGCAACAGTTGGAAATTTTTAAAAAGAAACATGCAAGACTGCACCAGTCATCTGCAGAAGCAACCTTTCTTTAGATTACATAAATGGCATGCAAGTTTGGGGTTGTTCACTTTTTTTCCCCATTGATTTGTTTTGTTTTTAATTTTTTTTTGGGGGTGGGCAGTTGGGGAGGATATGGAGGAACTCTAGCTCACGGTTAACATAGCAGCTCATAGATTTGCACTTTACCCAAAACAAAAGTGGATTAGTCATTTGCTCTATAAAGGGTCAGTATCTTTGAGATACTTTTGTTCAGGAATGTTTTGCACCAGCAGCAATACAGCACCCAGTATGTGCTAGATTATACGATCCTGCTCTGGCAGGGGGTTGGACTCAAAGATCTCCAAGGTCCCTTCCAACCCCTGACACCCTGTGATACCTGTAATACTATGGGAAACTGGCATTGAGGTCCTGGGTGAGCATGTGCATGTGAGTACTGGAAGAAGGGAGAGAAGGAAGAACTCTTACAAAGCTTAGAGGGAAAGAAAAAAAAAAAAAAAAAAAAAAAAAAATCCAGTCTCATTCCTTTCCCTGTGAACTGATTGAGAAAGATTAAACAATTCATTGAATCATTGCCAATCCAATGAAGCATTTACCAGCACAGCCCAAATACATCCTTAGAATAACAATGCAGATTCCTCAATTCTCATAGGACTTGAAAGGGTCAGGTTTGTTCTGAAAAATGGTCTTGAAATCAAGATCTAAGTTGTCCTTTTGCCTGAAAAGTAGTGATGGGTGCACCCTGTCCTTCTTCACTATTAAAATGAGTGTTTGCAGTACTGCAGGGTTTCACAACTGTCTTCAGCTTGGGATGTAATCTGATGGAGAGATCTACAGGGACGCAGTTGTTCTATGATTAGTGAGGTAAAGGTTGTGACGTTGGTCTGGTTGTGTTGGGCTTTGAGCTGTGCTAGGGAATTTAGCTTGACAGAGCCTCTTTATGAAGAGATCTTGTCACCCTGCTTGGTTCTGCTTATTAACTGCACAAAGGCAGTACTTAGCCCTCACACATATACTCCAAAGACATTCACACCCCCTTTTGTCTAGGCAGCTCTTCTTACAGGCATCACCTGGCAGCGCTCCTTCTCTGTTCATTGTTTTACTTCAGCCAGCTCAGGGTTTCAAGATTAAGTCTTGGAAGCAAGAACAAAATAGAAATGGACATAACTTGTGATATTTGCAGATCTTAGATGTAGATGCACCAATTGTAATTAATGTAGCCTAAGGTCCTGTTTGAGCCAGAGATTTTCACTCAGTAATTCCCAAAGAATTCCTTTGATTGCTTTGATGTTATTCGACTTCCCCTTTGGCAAGTCATGATCTCCTTCCTGCAAGATTCAATCTCACAATTACCTGAGCTCCCACTGTTAAGTACAGAATAGTCCTAACTCCCATGGAGTCTGTTGAAATCAGCTCTGAGCAAGATCAAGCCACAAGTCTATTCTCCCTCCTCCCCTCCTGCACATCCAGTTTTGTTGCTTGTTATGTTTTACAGTCCTGACTTTGAGTCACTGGGTACGGCATTTATGCTGCTGTCTATCCTCTTCCAACACCAGCGAGGTGAGCCTGTGTTCAAACGTCTCATCCTGTATTGTAAAATGGTCCTATGCCAAGGACCCTGAATGCCACCATCAGATGAAATGAAGCTGATGTTGATAGTACATGCAAATTCAGCTGGAGACTCACATCCCAAACTGTCATGTAAATCCATACTCTGACATCTGCAGGCACATGCCCTTGATTCAGGATCTTAAATATGTCAGAGAAGGTGGCTGCCAGGCATTGACTTCTAGATCTGATTTACAAAGAAAATGTGCACCACAGTGGCATAACCTTTTCATTGCCTTTGCTCTAGGCAGAGAAATGGATTGTTTTAGACAACTCGGGACATGTTTTCAGGAGTGCAAGTGATAAACTGAGACACAACTGGCCATCAGCAGAACCAGTTTCTGCTTGCGCACTTGCTCTTAAAGCTTCCCCAATGACAAGAGAAAATGTGTGCGGCTTCAGCACTCGTGTTTGTATAGTCAACAGAAAGAATCAGGTTGGGCTAGAAGAGCGATGTGGGACTTCAGAAATCTTGGCTTCGAATCAAGGCTATTCAGTGATTCAGCATATGGCTATGAGCACTTGCAGCTTGGTAATCAAACTCTACAAACCACACGGCAAGTCTGTTATGACATAGCCATGAGGTAGATTTATTATTCTCTTCCCATCTGCTTCAGAGACATTGTCCGGGTCTGGCCACTTCTTTCCCTGTGTCCATGAGAAGGTTCCTCAAGCTTCCTGCCTTCTTCTGTGTGCCAGTGCAGAGTAGCTCCTATCATAATAAAGATCAGGAAGACAAACAGCCTCATGCTGTAACAAGCAGTGTCAGGCGGGCTCAGACCTTCTTCCTAATTCAAGGGAGATCTGTGCTATTTGTCTCATTCTGACTCTCCATCTTAATATCGGCAGCTTCTTGTTTCAAACGATTAGTGATCTGGTGAATGGTATTAACAGTGCTTAACAGAAGCTGCAGAGGAAGAAGTACCAACTGTGGCTAAGCTATCTGAACTGGACTGGTCAGTCCAAAGGCTCAAGAGAGATTTATTCTGCATCACTCCCAGCCCTAGAAGAACAATACTAAACTCTGTCTCAGCTTTATGAAGCCTCTTATGGCACCCCACTGCTAGATTCAACAAACCATTTTGCATATATTTACTGTCTTCCTAGCCCATAAAAGCTGACTTTCCTTTATTAACTACAGTTTACTGCCACTCTCAGCAGAAGCAAACAACAATGGAAATGAAACTGTACTCATTTTGAAGACCCTAGTATATTTCCAGATGTTGTTCACATTAGCAGTGTCGCATCAAACTGTAACTGCATGTATTGTGATTACAAAATGGTTAATAAATAAGCATCCTCCAGACACTATAAATTCCTCCACCCTGTACTGCTATTGCAATTATCTACTTTTAGCCCGTATCCAGGGCTAAACTATAGCAGCTTTTCTGTCACCCAATGACCCCTGCCCCGCAGAGAAGAGGAATCAGAAAAAGGAGAGAAAACCCAAGGGTTGAAAAGAAGACAGACTTAATGATAACAGCAAAACTAGTACCAGTAAAATATATATAAAAAAAATTATACTCAGCCCCACAAAGGTACATCAGCCACAATAACAGGAAGGCAGTCCTCAGAAGTAGGAGAAGGAGTAGGATCAGAAGCAGTCCAAGCTGAAAAACCCTTAGCAAACTTCCCCTTTATACTGAGGGAATGGGACACACCTGTAGCCAGCTCAGGTCAGCTGCCCTGGCTGACTCCAAACTGCTAATGGCCTGCAGACCATGGCTGGCTTGGGATACTGTCCCAGTGGAACTAGGAGAGCAGGGCATGAACCCTTCGGAGTCTCCTGTTGTTTCTATATCCATGACTCCTGTAAAGCCTCAGTGCCAGGAAGTGCTGAGCTCCTAACACTGGTCTGTCCTCCCAGCTGTGAGGGAGCTGCTAAGCAGCTAAGAATACCTGAAGGAGGACATGGGAACAGTTCCTAGGACTCTGGCTATAGTAGAGGACATAATGATAGGGATTCTCCACCTCACTATACTCCACCACTGCAATTTTTTTGGCCAAGTTGAGAATCCAATTGTGTGGGCATTTTCACACATGCAACTGCATGATTGGAAAAATCATGACCCAGACAGCCTGACACAGTTTTCAAACACTGTTAGCAGAGCCAGGATCAGAATATGTGTATCTCACTTCTTACCAGCCTGTTTTCATATCTCTCCTTCCTATTCTGAGAGTAGGCTCCAGAAGGTGGTCCTGCCATGGTGTTGTGGGACTTGTCTCCGTGCCAACTAAAACCAGTTTGGCACCTTAGAGGAGAAAATAAAAGCAGATCTTTGCACTGCATCTATTGTACCATGTGTGTGGTCACTCTGACGATGAGTTCTGACAGCATAATCTTATTAAAGTTCACTCCTGACAAACAATATAGATAAGGGTATAGGGGAAAGAATCACATACTGTTAGCAGTGACAGGGTAACCTTTATCAGGGCACAGTCCTGTTAATTGCTGCAAAATTCTTACTTTAGGGAGCTTCATTGGGCTCACAGTTGGCTCTGTCTCCACTTGCTTTTGTTCCAGTTTAACTTCGACGTTGTAATTAATTTGCTCTCCTCGCCTTCCCTTGAGGCCATTGCCTCTGTCAGTCCACAAAGCATCTCACAGCAATATTTCAGGAGCAGCTCATAGGCTAGACAAATCTATCTAGGATTCCAAAAGTTGGGCCTATTTCCTTTCCTTCTGTGCTCTTAGCCTCAAGAAACAAAATGGGTTTTATGACTTAGTGTCTGATTTCTGTGCTGAGGGTAGAATGATGCAATCACTACCATTTGTTTTTGTGGTAGCATCATTTGTACAAACACATTCCTGATGATTCATAAGCAATTGCATTTGGTAGGTACCAGGCTGTATGGACTGAATGGGTTTTTAGTAATGTATTCACTAGAAATTAAGCTGAAACGTAGCAGCTCATTTCGCAGATGCCACTGATGCAACTATCAGACGGGAACAACTTACTGTGCCTGCTTGCCTGAGCCAGAATTGAACTGGAGATTTGCTTACATTTGGCTTACATTTTCAATCGCCAGTAGTGATTTTTCTGGCATTCAGCTTTACCAAAAGTGCTGAAAATCTTTTCTGTCTAAATCAGCTCACCTTATTTTTTCTCAGATTGGACACCCCTAAGTAGAGGCACTGAAAATCACCATCAGGTTGAGAAAATTCTAGTTTTTGTTTCCAGCTACAAAACATTGAGGATTCCATACCTCACACTTTTATGCATACAGTGAAACTTACCGGTCCTAACAGAAAGCCTGTCATCCTAAACACTTTGCAGGAAAACAATGAGAAAAACAGTCTATGCCTCAAATAGCACACAGCCCAGAGCAAACTTACATAGTCTCAGGGCTAGAGCTAAAAGCACAGAGAGATAAAAGGTAAAGACTCCTAAACCAGCATCTAGGAGCCAGCTCCCACTGCCCAAATTGAGGAGTGCATCGCCCTGGAAGTCAACAGCATTCAAGCAGTCTTGAAAGTTTGATGAATTTGCTCAAGGTCACTCAGGGCATGTGGAGTAGAGTTAGGAGATGTGTCTAGCACTCAGAAGTCCTTGGTCAAAAACTAAACCACTCTGTTCCTGCTCCACAACTGTCCCTATCCATACAAGCTCATAATGAAAGGAATTTGGTGAACGTGCTCAGGAAACTAACTTACTTTATTTATTTATTTTCTCCGCTGCAGAGAAGATAATATTAATTACTGTGTATTCTTGAAAGCAATAAATAAATAAATAGAGATCCGGAGGGTAAAAAAAAATCATAAATTAGAAACTGATGATTTACGAGATGCCACCCGAGGAAAATTCTCCATCTCTTTTATGCTTGGCTATTTCAGTACTGCATTCTCAGGCTGAGAGAATGAATCCTAATATGCAGATGAGGCTGTGATAATGGTTTTGTGCTGCCTGGCTTACAGAAGCGTATTTTTGATGCGTACATATTTAAAACATCTTAGCAGGGCTCTGTGTTCCCTGCATAATTTGATGAGCAATAAGTAACACACAGGTATGCTATGCAAGCAGCAAAAATGTTAAAAGGTTATAGAACTGTATTACATCCAATCATATGAGAGAGCAAATTATCAGTGCTGTTCTTCCAAAGACATATAGGCTGTAGAGGGAAGATCATCAAGTTAATCTTACTGGAAGAGTTAAACCAAACCAAACCAAACCAAACAACAAAACAAACTGAAAAAAAAAAAAAAGACATTTGCTTCTTTTATTGACTTGCAAGCTCTTGCTGGTGGGCTGCAGGGCCTCAGTGGCTCTTTCAGCCAAGTTTGAGTTTACTTTCAAATTTTAAATATATCCATTTAAATACATTGGAAAAATATTTTTATTCATGCTGCAGCATTTACCTGTGCTTGTTTGAGACAGCGGTAAAAGAGTCTTGGCACCAAAATCAGTCACTTTGGAGTATTTTCCCATTAGTTTGCTCTGTCAGTAAAATGAGAAGCATGACTCTCCAGCATACAATTCCTACTGACATTCAATCAAAACATCTGACCTAACATTTTAGTACTGACACTCAAATTACAGGGCATCTTCTGAATAGCTAACCATTCCTTTTTTTCTTTTTCTCCCCTTCTCTTCCCTACCTCTTTTCCTTTCCCTCCCTGTCCCTTTTTTTTCCTTTAATGCAATATGTGATTGTTCTTTGTCAGGCCGGAGCACGTTCCTATCCCGCTAAGTGTCAGCAGGCTGCTATCGGCTTGCAGCAAATTGTGCTTTCCCTGAGCAGTGCCTGATGGAGTGAATGGCAGCTCAGAGATAGTCCTGTCCTTCATGATGCGCAAAGGCCGAGAGTTCCCAGAATTGCTTTTCCCAGTGAGCGCATTATGGTAGCAGGTCAAGGGATCCAGAGAGTTGGAGGGAAGAGAAAAGAGAATTAAAAATAATAGTCTAGAAAACATGGCAACATCCCGATTATAATCAGATGGAAGCAAAACAGTAAGGGAAAAAAAAAAAATCACCTAGAAAAAACCTCTCTCCCTCTTTCCAAAGTATTTGTGTCAGATGAGCCCAATGTGGTTTTGCAAGGCTGAGGTTTAAGGCTTTAAGCTGTGGATGAAGCCACAGTTTCATCTCCTCCTGCCATCATGGGCAGAAAGGCAGAGTTCAGTGGCAATGCTTGCATCTTTACATGCTTGTCGTTGAATTTCTCCCATTCATACCCTATAGGCTTTTGTGCCTGTAGGAGCTTAAAGGTTTGTCTTAGCTCCTGATGGTTTAGGAGTGCAAAGGCAGTGGGCACAGAGCTCTGCCTCAGCTCTTTCTCCATTAGGAACCTGTTGATAAACATTATTAAAAATCTTGATTTTTTTGCTTTTGTAGTTTTAATGTCACATTTCCTAGGTAATGTGTCCTAAACTGTCTTTTGGCCTCATCTGTCACTCAGATCCAGGCCAGGAAAGCTGTAGACCCCTGTGTTTTGTGATTGTCACCCCATTGCCAGGTCATCAAGTTCTGCAGGACTAGGTCTCTGCTCAGTTCTTTCTCATCCAAAAGCATCATCTCCCATCATATTCTCTTATGTCAGTTGAGAGTGTTGTGGGCTGATGCAGAACTGAGCACCCCTGGCTCTCTGCAACCAGGTGCTATTACATCACCTCCCATTACACCATAAACATCTGCATGTAGAAAGAAAACCACACTAAAGCAAAAGTAGGACCTAGACCTGGATTTCTGTCAGCCTGCCTCCCCTCTATTAAAGCATACTAAAAGTGGGCAGTACTTGCATTACATGCTGCATTACACAGAGCTGTTGGGGAAATCTGAACATAGACCCCAGTTTTTCTTCCAGATGTCTCTTCTGGTTGATGCACCAGAAGAAGGAGGCAAGTGGTTTTTTTGAGTGGGTCTCCTATCACCTGCCCCACCAAATGTGAAAAACCTGTGAGACTCTACTTCAAGAACTGCTGGAGCAATGCTTCCTTCACCCTCACTGTTCCCAAGTCAGGATGAGGCAGAGCTGCACATCATTGCCCTATTTTGTACCATGAATATGTCAGGGCTTGTCTGTGTCCAGTGGCTGCTCCCAGCTCCTCCTTTGGTGCTCCCAGTACCATAGCCTGGCCCTGGGTTCTGCCCCCTTGCCCTTGGTATTGTGCAGAGGCAGCAAGGGCACTGCTTCAACACCAAAGAGCACAACCCGAAAACATCACTGCACATTGCTCCAGGGAGTGCCTGGCTGCTATTAAACCCCGCCAAAGATGCTACAAGTTTTTCCTGAAGAGCTCTAAAGCAATAAGCACTTTTTTGCCCTCCTGCCACCTCGAATAGTAACAGCAGCTGTTACCAAGCCAACAGTAAAGCAAACAAAGCCCTCACGCTGGGGCTGGGAGATGCTGCTAATGATACTCACTCGGTGCAGTTTGGAAGTGCTGGCAGAGTGGTCACGGAACAGTTAGGTATCCTGGGCGTGGAAACGCTGGACGTTTATGTGGGGGTGAGCATCCCCTGTCTATTCATAAACTCTTCGCCTTTTTGCATTGGAGGCTTTATGAGGAGAGCCTAGAGATAATAATAAAATAAGAAACAAGAGTTACATTCCAGGGGCCCCATCTAGCTCCATCTCTGTTGCCACGTGTGGGAGTTGCACTGGGCTCTGAGCAAACAGACAGTTTCTCTTTGCTGCCTGGGTTGACGGCATATGGCTTTCTAAACGTGTTGTGTTTAGAGGTTTCAGTTTGTATCTAGCTCCTAACTTGCAGCAGGCCCCCATCACTGTGCTTCATCTGCCTGCCAGTGTGATGGGCCAAATGCAGTTCCTAGCTACTTTGAATACATATTCTCATAGCATGAGCAATATTGCAAAGCCGGGCCCAGAGTTATCCATGTCTCCCAAAACTTCCATGCTGGCATAGAAATATGGTGGGATTTTGGCTCTCCTGTGTTCCAGGTTTGCTGCAGCAAATCAGTCCTTGTTTTGCAGCTCCTTCTGGGACCATGTGTTGCCAAGGCACAGGTTGTAGCTGGCCAGAAAAGGAGGTTTTCGTACACCTCCATCCCTCTCAATGCAAATAAGAAGCAATAAAACAGAGCTAAGTGGATGCATTTCCAGTGGCAGTCATGTCCCTGGCCCTACTCTTCCCTTGGTTGACTATGTTTGTCTTTCTAGGTTACGGGATCTTTGGAGCACAGATGTCTCTGTATCAGACCTACTGCATTTGGAGCCCTATAGAATAATGTTAATTCTTTCACTTTCTTTCTTTTCCCAAACAATGAACTTCCACCCCCAAGCAAGTAGCCTTTGTGCTGCTACCTCAGCGAATGAGGCTGCAGAAAATTTCTCTGTCTGCTAAAGAGCTCTTTTATCCATGGTAGAAAGGCATAGCAGGAACCAATGGCTAGGAGCTGAAGCCAGATAAATTCGAATAAGGAAATGAGGTTTGTATTTTAAACAGTGAGTTGATTAAGCACTAGTTCGAAGAAGGTGGTAGACTCCTTATGTCCCCCTGGCCTTAAAACAAGCCTGGAGGCACTTTCCAGAAGATGTGTTTTAGCATACACAGGTTGTTACTCTCGGCACAGGGTTATTGGGAGAAATGTAATGGCCTAAAATAAACAGGAGGTTGGCCGAGCTGTGCTAATGGCCTTTTCTGGCCCTAAGCTCTGTAACAGCAAGCTACTTAAATACATGCCTAACTCTAATCATGAAAGTATTCCAGCTCTCTTCTGTGGGACTTGCCTACTAAATCAAGACTCATGTCCTGCAGGCTTGATCTGACACACCTTGAAGTCAGCAGGGATCTTTTCCCTGACCACTTCAGGCTGCAGATCAGGCTGCCAGAAAGACATGAATAGATTAGTACAACTCCTGGAAACGTGTTTCATGCTGCAAGTGCTTTGCACTTGTACGAGCACTGTCTGATGAAGGATCTCAAAGCGCTTTTCAAACATTAATTCACTACTTAATTAAACTTAAAACACAAAGCAGATGAGCTCTGTGTCTTTCTTGAGGCACCATTTATCAAAGGAACAGGTTGCACTTGTCAGGATGATAACAGCGAGTAACTTTCCCACTTGCATTGTGTTTCTAAATCCAGTTTAAGTTGTTTTTTTTCAATATGAATAATTTTTGGAACAGTTTTTGAAAGAAAAATGCAATCCAAGCACACTTACTTATTTAGTTGGTGGTGCTGGATATTAGAGTACAAATGCTTTATCTGCATTACAAATACTATTACAAAGGGCTGGGGTTCTTTAATCTATCTTTTAGAATTTTTCTTTTTAATTATTATTCATGCTTGAAGTGCTTCATCTTAACGCTCACAGTAGTTACCATAGGCACACACAGCAGCACCAACTCCACTAGAGGATTTTCTGTGTTTTGTTTTCTTTTTCCTGATGCTCTTATTACTTGGATGACATTAAAGTATAGAGAAGCCAACAGATGTGCCCACAACCTGGTTGCTCTATGGGTGGAAGGAAATACTTGACTGCAGGAGGAGGGGGGTTGTGTGTGTGTTAATATCAGAATAGTGTCCTGTTACTTGGTGGTGTTGATGTCAGAAAGTAGATTGGCAAATGTTGCCTAAAATCACATGGGAGACAGCTCCAGGGAAAGACCCGATGGTGCTGGATTTATATTTCAGTTGGCTTGGCTAATCTTCCAGCCCCTATCCTGAAGCACAGATAGGCCTGACTCCTGATGGGTGTTGAAAGCTGAAGGATGATGGATCTGAGGTTGCAGCATGAGGGGAATTACTGGAGCTTTGTTTTCCTCAAAATGAACCATCTGCTTAGCAGCCAGGACAAGTCTAAGACAGGAAGACCTCATATTTCCACGGCTGAACTCTCATATTTAGTCCTTCCTACAGGTAGAGGGAAAGCTGACTGATGTGGGATAGTTGTATTTAAGGATGGTGGTTTTCTATGAAGAATAACATCCCGGGTGGATGTCCCATCTCCTCTGTTGATTACTTGCTAAAACTCACCACATGGTCGGTCTGAGACCTGGTGCACTCAGGGACAGAGCTGCTGGGGGAGGGACCACTCCAAACAGGCTGCACATATGACAAAGGAGAGAGGTTTTCCTGTATTGTTGCATTTTGGGGCCAAAATGTCACCTGACAGAAAACAGTGGTTTCATTAAAGTAGTTGCAGCTAAGGCACTTGACAGCAGGTGAAGGTCTGGCCCACAGCAACCAATATTATTCCTTGATTGCTCAGAAGGGGCTCAATCATTTTCTGGATCATTTGAAAGTTGAGTGAATCAGGACTCACAAATATTCCTATCAAAACTCCCCAAGCCAGTTTCTTTTATCTGATTTCCCTCCCCTCCTTTTTTTTTTTAAAGCAAAATCTCATCAGTCAAGCTATTACAAGGAAATGTTAGTACTTTAAGTACATTTGCTATGTATGGACAGAGGCAGCACACATATCCAGCACATAAAAATTTGATAATCCACATTTTAAAAAAAGAGTTATCAAAAGGCATAATTTAATATGTTCGCATTGAAAAAGTCATGAACTGCACATGCCTTAGTACTGTATACTCAACAATCCTAATTACTGAAGCTATTTACATTAGGAAGACAATTTTCACAACGTGAAGGGTTAGAAGGAGGTGGTGTGAGTGGGCTGGTTTATTTTCTTTTGTGTTTTGATTATCAGTGAAGGCCAAGTCTTCTGATTCCCGGGAAAATAAGAATCTGATGCACTGTCCTCCAGGACCACCACTGAACTTCAGACTGGACCATCGAAGTGGCATTTGTCGTAATAATCTCTCTCAAGATGGAGAATGATTGAATTAGGCTATTGCATTGGAAAATGTCTGCTAGAACCAAAGCCAATTTTTTTGCTGGTTTGGTTATATGTGGTTGCTAGAACCTACAAGCTGGTGGTTTGTTTGTCCATATTTTCACAGTTGTAAAAGGGAGTGGAGTTGCAGTAGTTTGAGGAACAGCCCATGGAGCTCAGAAACATCTGCAGACAGCCATCCAGTAGAAGCAGAATGGCAAGTGTTTCTGTGGGACTACCTGCAGCAGGTCTTTGCCTTTGGTCTCTGCTTTAGGACAGATAAGAGCAGAAATGTTATTACTTCATAACAACGTTTCCTGAATACAGGAAGGTGGTAGCATTTTCACATTAGAGTTTGGTGGACGATCACTTCCTAACGGGAGGGCATATATGTCTGAGGGAATGCTCTGAAATATACGCAAATGTGTGCAAATGTATGCAAACTTGCAACCTAGTTTTTCCCCACCTTCTTTTGCAGAGGATATAAGGAGGTATGCGAAGATCTAAAATGATCCAGTTGAGAGGAATGCTGTGAGAGTGGCAGGAAGGGCAAGTACCCCAAAGTTTGGGGATTCAGTAGAATGGATGTACACCAAAGTCTTTCCTCCCACCCATCCTTAATAAAGAAATTAATCACTTTCTCCATCCTACTGCAGGAAAACCTAAAATCATAAACACCTAACTGGGCCGGGGGCAGTGAATTAATGCGAAAACTGTTGGCCTGCTGCTGAAATGGAAGGAGTTGGCAAACCTAATGGCAGAGTTCCTTTCACTTGCTTTTTTTCCCTGCAATTTGGAAATTCAGTGACAGAAGGATGATTTCCAAGCTAACTCCTCTCTGGATTGCTGAAACACAGACATCCAGAATGTGACATTTTGAACAAAACAATACTTGATCCAGACAAGTAATACAGCAACTATGTGATTGTAGTGTGGGGCTTTTCTTCCTCCTGTAAGAGGTATTTTTCCTCTCTGCTCTCAAGAGCAAACCAGAATGTTCTACACCCTCAGAATTAAGCAGTGGTGGACTGGATGATTCCCTCTGTGTGTCAGGAATAAGACATCTTCATTACTTCATGTCATCATGTAAAAAAAAAACCAAACCCAAAAACCAGAGAAAACCCAACAATTAAATTATGCAGTTATCCATGAAAAGAAACACTTGCAGAGCAAGGTTTGTGTCTGATGTGAGATGGATCTCCATCTAAACCTTGAATGCATCCAGGTCTGGCTGTTTGTGAGCCTGGGAGCACTTTGGATTAATGGTCTGGCATCTACATCATGCTGGTTTCCCTGTGTGTGCCTGAACAGCTCTGGATCTGGATTAAAAGATGTCTGGTTCTCTGCCGCACTTTACATTGGCTTAGAGAAGTACAAGGTGATTCTTGTCCAAACTATTCAACTCTCCACAGTTGTCTGAGCTCAGCTGACAATCTCACAAGCAAAGATATCCTTGAATGTAAATACTTTATTTTCTACATTCCTTAGGCCAGACCTGTTGAAAGATCCTGAAACCATAGCAATTAGTGATGAACTGTGTGTTGCCAGGTAAGAACATCGGCAGGAGAGTAGCAGGTCAAAAGAAATTAGCTACATGGGGACAGAAAACCTCTGGTACCACTCCAAAGCCTCAGGCTTGGCTGAAGCTCAGGGGAGGCTCAGAGAGACATTTGCCATTTGAGCCAAACGGTGGCTCCTCTTCGAACCACCGCTTCGTAGACCCTGAGAGGAGAGAAATCCCTGGGAGAGGGTCTGAACTCCTTCCACTCCCATCCCCTTGCTCTTTGCGAGCGCTGAAGTTCCGGAAAGGTCCCGGGGAGAAGTGGCCACAGGGTGTCACTCGCACCCTACGAGTGAACCGCTCCGGAGCTCCCCGAGATCCCCCGGACCCGCCACCCCTCGCAGGAGGGGTGGGAAGGGCTCTGACAATTACCCCCCGGAACAAGGAGATGTAAAATCTTGATGCTGCTGGTCAGGAATCGCGACCGGTTTTCACAGCACTTTGGAAAGGCAGGATGCTGCCGCCGCATTTTTCAACCTGCTCGTTCCTCCTCCATCCACTACAGTCAGAGAGAGTCTCCCAGGAAATGAATTCTCATGGTCCAGTGCAGACACAAGCAGGTCTAGTGGGGGATGTGTGTGGGAGTATAAAGGAGAGGGGGATTAAATAAATGGAGATGTGCAATAAGCTGCACTATTAATATTTGCACATTTCAAACTGTCTTCTAGGCTTTGTTTCCAAATGTCTTTTAATGGGAAGGGGTTAGTACCACCAAGAGGTTTTTTTTTTTTTTAGACCTACAGGATTTTTCTCTTTGGACCAGGTTCTTGGAACATTTGGTTTTAAGAACAACTCTTAATAAGATTTATCTAGCAGTCTATCTGTCACAGGCATTTTCTGCATATCCAGGCACCCTGTCTAGTGTCTTAGATTTTCTATTTTGAAAGCCTTACATGTGGAGCTGGCAGCTTCTGGCATGTGAGCCAGGTGGCCTCGGGAAAGCTGATTCAGCACGTGGCTTCTGCCACTGCCTGCAGGCCTTGGCCACCAGCAGGATTCCTGCCCTGCTGAGGCAACTACGATTTCCAATGGCTTTTGCTTCTTGACCTGGTAAAAGGGATTGGGCAGGGAATAAAGGCACTGGGCTTTCACCTTCTCACTGCTTTTGCTGCATGAGTCACATCTTGCTTGCCTCAGGCATAATCACCTCCTGCTGGGCCTGTAATTTGCCCATTTGTGTCAATTTACAGGTTAAAAAGAGGGGTCCCAGCCCTGCTGCTGATGGGTATCCAGACAGCTTGGGTGGAACTTTCCACGTGGATATCCAGTGTTTGGGGATATGGGTAAAGGATATGCTTCCTTCTTGGCTTGCAGTCCACCAGGGTTCATTGTAAGAGTGTTTGTTCTAGTTACCTCTTGCTCCCTTTTTTCTCCTGTGAGTTCTCTAAGTGGGAAGAGATAATAGCTTGTCTTCATCTAGAAAGACTGGGTAAGATCCACTGAAAAGAAAAAAAGGAGGAGGAGAAGACCCTCACCTCTAAAATCCTACCTGGCTCATTGGCAAATCTGAAGTGTATTTTTTTTTTTTCCTGATATGCAAACCTCAGTTGGGAAAGAGATGCATTTGTGAAAAAAGAATAAAGGAAAATATCTGCTATTTTAAAGTAATAGCTGTCCAGCAAAATTCACTGATATAGTTTTGGAACTAATCTTCTCCTAGGTGCCTTTTCACAACCCTTCATGAACAGCTACAAGAAAATTAGCCTGTGCAAAACAGTGAGGAAATGGCACAAATATTTCCTTAGTACAGTGCCCGCCCCACTGCTGTAACACTGATCTGTTGGCTACTTTGGCATCTAGGGAATCAAGCGAAGCAATCCAACAGATGCATATGCCCTTTGTATAAATCTGTTTTCTAACATGTCTCCCTAAGCTACTCTGTATAATTTGTACGCCATCACTAGGGATAGAGGTGCCACTTAATTTTGTTTGCTTAGAGGAAAGGTCCTATATGTGCATTCAGCAAAGGAAGAAGCACTGGAATATCTCCAACCTCAGGAGCGAAGGCCCCTGTCCTGGATTATTCCCTTTGTGCTCCTCTCCATTGCTTTTCTAGGTCCCCCTGACCCATCAGAGTAGGAGACCAGATCTGTTTAGAGCATATGGAGTCATTCCACATCACTAAATTAGCCTGGAAATGGGAGTTGGCAGTGACTGTTATCTATTACCACTCGACAGAGGGTTGGCTGCCTGTCAGATTTGTCTGCTGAGTCTCCTTGCACAGGCATGTGTGTCCCCACTGCAAAATTCACCATCCCAAATGACATCAACTCTACCTTCTCTGCAGGAACTGAATTAACTCTAGAAACTCCCTCATCTGTCAAAGCTGGAGACAAGTCATGCTAGGAAAACAGTGGGATAAGGAAATTGTACTTTCTGAATCCCCCTTGTTTTATAGATAGGTCAAGACCTCCAATCACCAGGGTCATCAATCCAATTAGAGAGTATACTTAACAAAACCCTGTGGATGCTCATTATCAGAAGGAGGACTGCGATGTGTGCAACAGGATGAGCCCAACAACACAGATGTAGAGGCAACCCCATGACGCTGACCTGTTCAAAGAACTTTTCCATGGGCATGGTTTCTGTGGCTGCCCCTGCAGCTTCCCAGCCATTGTCAGAATCTCAGTGGAAACCATTATCCATGAGTCTAATTGTGCCTGCAGTTCATGCGGAGAAGATGGAAGCTGTAGGCTGCTGCAAGGCTACTTCATTTCAGTGAGTTTGTGAGATTAATGGAGGGGAAGGGCACTGAAACTCCAGATTCTCTTCTAAAATGACTCGCTCTCTCACTTTGCCGTTGGCATCAGATCCAGTTTCAGCTCTCACTGAAGCTGGGTTCTCCTTCAGCACAGATGTCATTGCAGAAATCCTGCTTGTCTCCACTGTCTTAGGCAGAGAGACTCCAGCTTCCAGCTGGCAGAGACCATCAAACTAGAAGCATCCACTGACTCTTTCAGACACCTGCTTTCAAAAGCCTCCATCTCCTCTTGATATTTCTAAACATGATGCTCTCCCTTGCTAAGCAAACAGCAAGAAACCAAAATGGAAACAAGGGGAAATATGACACTCTCTGCTAATAAATGCAAAGCGATGGAAAACAATTTTGCCAACTAGGCAACTCAAATTAGACTTCTCTCTCAGAGGAATATGGTCGATTTGTAGCTCTTATTACAGTGTAATGCTATTTCCCTAAAAGTTTGTGTGTGCATTTTAATGAATTCATAAAACCCGGACTGTAAAAGCCCCATGGGGGAAACCTGGCAGCTCTTTAATTCAGCATTAAAGCTCAACTGATGTCAATTGAATTGATTTCTGTGCATAGAAATTGCATTCGTTGAATGAAAACTTTAGCCCTTGCCATTCCCCCTTTTAAAGCTCACTGTAATACAATTGGCTCCTTGAGTCAGGTTCAATTACATGTTGAAAGTTTATAATCTGGTGTGCTGAATGGAGGCTGTGAAATCAAGAAAGAAAACCTAGCTAACCTGATTAAACCTTATACCACAGCCGTTCTGGGGCCAGTGAATCCTTGCTGTAGCACAAGGGGACCAGTTCCTCTCCAAGTATGCAATGCGTCCTGATTGCAGCCAAAGACTTTATTCTGGTAACAACCACAGTGACCTCAGTGTCTCTAGTGGGAGTTCAGAGCTCTGACCTAATTTTATTTTATTTTTTTCTTTTAGCCTAGGGAGAGCTTTGAATCAAAACAGGAATTGTGAAGGAAAGGAAAGATTCAGGGGCTTTGCTGGTTTTGGATTCTCTTCTAGTGTAAGACACATCCATGTTAGGGTATGACCCTGTGAAGGGTAATTTGCAGTTTCATTTCATGTGGGTTTACATCCCTTGACTTCTGCTGTTAGCCTGGGAAAACTCCAGTAATCCCCCAAATTTTGACCCAAAGCATGAAAGCCAGGAAAGTTTTACCTGTTGGAAAGTTCTAGCTGTTTCCACAAACTTCACCTCAGTCTGCAGGAGTTACTAACTTCTGCAGATATTTCAGCAGATGCAATCTGCAGCAGATCCCATATTTTGGATTTTATTTCCAGAATTGCTCCCAGTTCTGCTATGAACATAGTGGAAATCTGATAAAAGTGGCCTTTGTTTGCAGTTCTGTCGAGGGTCAGATTAATGTTAGCTGTTCTCTTTGCAATTCCAGCGTTTTGAGTACTTCTAATGCTCTTTCACAGCTCCCAGAACCAAAAACATATGAAGAAAAAAATTGGGGTTTTTTAATAGTAGAAAGATCACACAATCAAATGGGCTTTTTCTGCAATTCAAACTTTTGTAGAGGATTGACTTATTCAAGCCATTTGCTTATCCTGAGTCAACATCACTGTAACTTATACAGCATGGAGCTACCCTCCAAAAATCTCCTTCAGTTTGTTTTGATCATATGTAAAAAATTATTCCTTAGTAACAACAGCGGGTGTTGATCTGCTGTATTCCAGCCAACAGCCACAAGGTTTATTACAGCCACAGATCCTCACACACACACACGTCTGAGACAAGTGTTATAATCCATTTTTATAGATGGAGAAAGTGAGCAATAGAGATGTTCAGCAACTAGGGAGGAGTTGGCTGGCCCTGTGCTGTGGCCCCCAGCTTGGTTCCTCCATGGGGTGCATGAGACATGCCTGGGCCCCAGAGTCCAAAGTTTCAGATGAAACAGCTTTCCTTAATTTGATGTCTCAACCTGCAGTTTAAACCTATGTCCCTACTGGCAGCCCCTTAGCCAGTCTGGGGCTGCCTGTGGTAACTGTAATAATGTCAACCTAGAGAAACTTTAATCCTTTAGTGAAAGATAACTGCAGGTCTCTGCTGATCTAAGGGAAAAACCTCATCCCCTTCACGGCTGTTGAAGGTAGGTCAAGGACAAGATACTTCAATACATCTGGGTTAAAAAGAGCTTTCTGAGTGACATTTGCTCTCTGTGGTGCACAAGTGAGGCCCTTAGGGTGCTGGGCTATGTGCCAAATAACCAAGGAGTCACAGGTCAGGCTCAAAACACCCAGCACCGTGGGAGCCTCCATTGGTACTGAGCATGGATGGGATCTTTTTCTATCATCCACAAGCTGATTTCCTAGTTGCAGCTCAAAAAGCCTTTTCAAATTCCTTCTTGGAAAAAAATACCCCAAACCTGTCTTCCTAAAAACTGCCCACTGGTGCCATAGGAACTGAGTTAATTGCAGAGGACCATGCACTTTTATTTGAGCATTTCAGTATATGCTATGTCTTTCAGAGTGAGACAAAGACTGCCAAACACAAAGAAGGTATTTAAGAAATGGTCACAGATGATAATTACTATAAATGATATAGAAGTAAAAAAGGACTCTAGAGGCTTTGAAAAGCAACCAATAATTTTGGGCATGGTATCACAGAAGGACATATTATCTCAGTCCTGAGCAGCTTCTCTGGAAACACAACAGACAAATACAGCAGGAAACTTTCCTTGAAGTTCCCTTTTTTTTTTTTTAATCCTTATTTTTAGCTTCCTCAGTCTAGCACCTCATCCCACAGACTCACCAAACAGCACTTAGCAGGAGTGCCCTTCCCCATTATTGGCTTTTTTTTGTGCATGCTTTCTTAACAGCATGAACTACAGAGCCTGGTAGATCTCTGCAGGCCTGAAGAAGCAAGGGGAACATAGGAGATGATGGCTATCAGGAATTGTCTACATTTAACCTATATCCAAGGCTAAACTATAGCAGCTGCTCTATCACACAATGACCTCTCCCCAGCAGAGAAGAGTAGTTGGGAAAAAGGAGAGGACACCCATGAGCTGAAATGAAAACAACAAAAGAAACAGCAAATGAAACAGCAAAACTAATACCAATATAAAGTTATACTCAGCCCAGCAAACATATAGCAGAAGAAGATCAAGCAAACTTCCCCCTTTACACTGACCATGAGGTTTATGGGATGGGACACACCTGTAGCCAGCTCAGGTCAGCTGCCCTGGATGACTCCAAAGTATTAATGGCCTGCAGACCATGGCTGGTCTTGGATTCTGTCCCAGAGAAACTAGGACAAGCATGCAGAGGGTTAATTGCTCTGTTGCCACATGCCTGAGTGGTAACACATACTGATAAACAATGTCCCTGATTTTGTCTTACCTTCTTCTCCCAAAAGACACAGATGCCATGATAAGCTTTTGGGTAGAGAGGAGCAGAAAAGCTTAAAAAAAAAAAAAAAAAAAGGCTAATGTTCCACTTCAAGATGAATCCCCATTTTCCTACCCAAATACCAGGGAGAAAACATCCTCAGTGTAGCCCATGTGCCTATCATTTTACAGTCACAACATACTTTGCTATGTTGGCTTTGCCAAGCAACATGGCTGAGATGTAAATTGTTAGAAAGAAAGGAACAGCAGAAGGACTTTTTTTCCCTTCTTCCTTCATTCAAGTTTTTTTTGCTGTATCATCAACTTTAGGCATCCGGCAAAAATAACTGTGAAATATGGAAATGCCTTGTTCATAGCACAGTGATTTTTAAAGGCTTCTGCTGTGCAAATGCAGCTGAGATAGGCTTCTATAGTCTCTTGTCATCTTCCACTGTAACAGCGCTTCCTCGCTATTTCACTGAATAAGCAGATACAACGGGAAACTATTCACCAAACTAAAACAACATCAAAAGCCCATTAAAGTTCTGATTTAAACTCTCCAAAAAGCATGGAAATTCACAACAAAATAACAGGCACCCAGGATCTGTTCGCAACTAGCCATCACCATTAACATTATCCAACTGTGCTTGCATATTGGATGGCTGGCACTTGGCTGTGAGTTTCTTAGATGCTACTGGGTTTAAACCAAACTCTTAATGGCCTTTTCAGTGCTGCTCCTTCTTAAATACCCTGAAGCATTCCCCTGTTCCCCCTTTCTTTTCATCTGTTTAGTGGTACATGGACAGAGTTGGAGGCTAAGACCATTCCCTTTCAAGAGCAAAATTATCCTCAGTTTGCAGTGTCAGAAGGGGTTCTGTGCAGGCCCCTCTGTATTGCTCTGCCCTCTTCAGACCAGAGATGAGACTCTTCTCTGCAATCCGTTCACTGCTTGCTCTGTCAAGTTAGTACTAGTTCTAGTGGGTGCTGTAGCCAAGCACTCACCACATAATCTCTCCCCCTTACCCTGACCCCACATCACTGAGACTCTTATGTATTAATCCAAAGTAACTTTTGCCCCTTCAAGCTGAATGAGAGACTAAGGGCACTACAGGCAATTGAATACCAGGGAAGTAAGGTATGGCTATAAATTAATTAAACCTCATTAAGCCTCCAGTAGATGTGGCCATTCACGATTCAAGTGGCTGTGATGGTAAACCAGCTGAAGACCCTTTTAATGTTTAATCAGAAAATCAAAAAAAAAATGGTTAGTGCAGTTTCATCAAGCCACTTTGCATCTGCATTGTAATTATCCTGGAGGAACTTTCTCTGCTGGTGTAATCCTGTAGCTGTTTCTGTAAACCTGCCCAGCTTTGCTGCTGCTCTGTCCCTGCAACCGGCACATCTGATGCTCTGAGCCAGTTTGGTGAGTTAAAGGGGCACGTAAACATTTCCTTTTTCTCCTGATTTTCTTCCCTGGACCAGTTCACAGGGTGTCTGCACAAAGACAAGTAGGAACATGCTTATAAAGGTGGAAAAGGCAGGCCGACAGCAGGGTTTGCTGCCATGAAGTAGCACCTTGTTCTCCCCAGGCAGTCAGTTAGGCAGGGACCAGGGCAGAGTTTTAGGTCAGTCTCTCCTTGAAGAGCTGCTCCCAGGGTTCTGACTGAGTCTAATGGGTCTCTGGATGCTTTAGAGATTCTATTAGTGCACTTAACCAGCTCAAAATAAAAATCAAGAAACTATATTACCAAAGCTAACCTGTTATTGATCATTGTAGACTACCAAATGCAACTGTCAAATCAAAGTCAAATCAGCAAGCAAATCTCAGTATGAGACTGGAGCTATATTAGGCAAATCATCAACTGTGCAGCAAAAATATCCCGTCCTTATAAACCCCTGAAAAAATCTGCGAAACTGGTTCTACATGTAGTTTGGAAATGGGAAATGACATTATGCCTGGCTGTGTCCACTGCTGCTCCCCTGGCCTTTGCTAGGACTGAAAACATTCACCTCTGAGTCTGAAACAAGGGCAGATAACGAAGATCAAATAAGCTTTATTTCCATGTGCTATCCCAAAGCAGAAGGAAGCCATATTTTTGATTCCAGCAGGAACACAAAAAAAACTTTCATGATTTCATGACCTCCCACTTGGAACAAGAAATCAAAAGTCCTGGAGGTAGTTAGCTGTGTCTCCATTCCTCTTGTGCATCCTCTGTACTACAGTTTGACGTCTCCAAATATCCTTGCTGTCTGTGGAGACAGCAGTCTATTTTGTGCTTCATTCACTGTAGGCTGTCAAAAAGGAGAAATCCCTGCCCTGCGGGCTCTGTCCTGGAGGATTTTATTTTGCAACTCAGCCTAAAGTAAATCCAGTATGTCTCCTCTCTGCAGATCTCCTGCAGGGTTCAGTGCCTTTCTCCTCTTCTTTCGCCTGTCGCTGCTCACCCCACTGGTTGAGGCTTTCTCACTGCTTGTATCCCCATCTCTCTGAGTGCAACCACAAGGAGAGAAGAGCCTCATGTACTCATGGTCTCTTAAGGAGCCTGCATCCATCATCACTCCTCTCAGCAGAAAATGCTTGGAAAGGGCATTACTGTTATCACAGCCTTTCTTGTACCAGCCTGCCTTTGTAAATCATAGCAAAGGTGGGACAGGAAAGAGAAGGGAAAACTGAGCTGAGGACATCTTGTCCCTTTGCCAGCACTTTTTCTGTGTGAAACCCAGTACTGCATGTGGAGTGCATTAGTATTGTAAATCCTTATAAACGTCTGATAAAAGAATCAACTTGTCAAATAAATGAAACTCTCCATATGCTAGATATAGAAATGCAATCTGAAATCCTTTTAAATAAAACCTGATAAATAGTGAGAATGCTGAGAGTTAGCAGAGAGAGAGCTCAGATCAGCCTGCTCCATTTAATCTGATCTCCAGGAGAATCCTAGTAAGAAAGGTCACGGGGGCATGGAGATGTCCTGTCTCCGAGATGAGAGGGCAAGGGTAATGCAGCCATGCTGGCCCTGCTGACTACAGTGCTGACTCTACCTAGTTATTGGAAAACTCCACTGTGCAACTGCAGGATACATTTCAGCTGAAACCAGTCTGCAAGTGCCCAGCATCCTTTACACTTCAGAGAGACCTTTGTCACACATCTCTGGCCACAGCATGTGTTGACATGACGTTACTAAGATGTATGAACAGAGAGAAACTGGGACAGGAGGACTGGAGCTGCACCTTTTCTGCCTCGTGCCACATCTCTTAGGCAACATTTTGTGTCCCCTGCAATAGAAGATAAAAGTGGGCTGCTTGCTATTAGGATGTTTGGCAGCTGGCATCACAAAAGATGAGGCATAATTCACATTTTGGTCCTTGTCCAATTTCACTGAACTCTGCTGGATCAGCCACTCGCTGTGATGATCATCCCTGTGTTCTGCCTGGGAGATCTCTCATCTGAGGGATACAGTCATAGCCTTGGTTTGATTCTGCCTGGTGAACGGCTGGGGCAGTTGGGATATGATTGAGGACCGGAATGTTGTAGCTTGTGTGGAAAGCAAAGGACATGAGAAGAAACTTTGATCATGAGAAAGTTAACTCTTATTAGTTAATTTCTTTTAAAAATTATTATACATCCAGCTCATGTGGTAAATGTTTCAGCTGAGTTTAGTTTTGCTTTGAGGATTTGTTGTGTTTGGACCCCTCCGAGTTATCTCCTGCTTCCTCCTTTGGCTTGTCATTCCAGCCATCTTCCCTTCTGCCTCTCTCTCATTTTCTCTTGTTCCTATGTGCCCTTTTAAAGCTCAGTTTTCCCTCTTTTCCCGCCTTTCTCCTTGCTTTAGTCTCTATGCTCCCAGGGGACCTCCTGGATTCAGCAGCATGTTGCCCAGGCAAATGACAGTGTCATAAAAGTGTCTTACCTTCAATGGTTTCAGAGTCTTTGTCATAGGAATATTTAAAGTTATGTATCTCGCTCCAGTGCTTAAATACCTGCAGTTTTATGTAAATTGGTAAGCAGTGGTCACAACTACATAAAATTATACATGTTCAGATCATGCATCTCACCTTATTCCCAAGGCCTTGTGTCTCTGTGATATAATATTTTCATTTTAGTGAAATAGTTCCTCAGGATAGCAGCCCTGTATGACATTTGGGGCATCCTTGCAGAGCCTTCATGTCCTCACAGGTTCTGAGGAGCATAAAAATCCAGTTCCCTGTTGGATTTTGAAACAGGGCCAGATGCTCAGTCAGAGGAAATCCAGGAGATGTCAGAATTCTCTGCAGAGGAAATTAAGGGAAAAAAAAAATTAATGTCCTTTCAGGTAATTCAAAACAGTTCACTTTTAACAAACAGACATGTCAAGCCTCAATTTGCCTTGATTTTGTGTCATATTTATAGCACATATTATAATGAAAAAAATAAATGAAAAGTCATTTCAAAATGAAAACCAAAAATATTTCATTTCCAAAATGTTCAAACAGGGCATTTCAACTATTTCAAAATGATGCTTTAAATCTCTTTCTTTTTTTCAAGAGAAAAAAAAATGCAATGAAAAAAATCCTTATCTGCAGAACTGTTCAGTTTTAACAAATTGATACTTTTTTTTTTCTGAAATTCATATATCTGTAAAGTCTTTAAAAAAAAAAATATTCCAAGGATCTTAAACATTAATTTGTTGTTAGGCCTCAGAGCACTTCTGAAAGGTAGTTAAGTGTTACGATCCTCATTTTGCAGAAAGGGAATCTGACTCATAAAGAAACATAAAATGCAATTGAGTTCCCACTTACTTCAGTGGAAGAATTGATGTACCCAAGGTCAGGGAGAAAGACAATAGCAGAGCTGGGGTAAAAAAACCCAAACCAACAGTTTTGAAACCAGTGCCTTTTCCGCAACCAGCAGACAGCGCTCCCTGGCAATGATCAAAGCCCAAAGTCAGCCCTGTCCACTCTACGAAACCCTATGCTCAAGCTGGAAGACAAAATGGAAACTGCCCAAGACTTGGCAAGAGACTAAGATCTTCCTTCTCAAAGATTTTTGGAGCCATGATTCTGCCTCATTCAGGCTCCTCTGTCGCTCACAGCCATCCAGATGCTGTGGGTCGGATCCTGTTTGGTTTCTGAGTAGCAGAAAACTCCTCTTAACTTCCATAGGAGGTGGACCCAGCCTTTTGAACTCTTGTGATTTAACTTGTGGTTATTGGTTTCTGCAGCAAACACTAGCCTCTCTACTTGTGCCTCAGGAAGAAAGAAAGAAAAGAACAAAGCTGTCAGAAGGTAGTCACATTTTATTGCAATGCTGAATAATTCTTTTCTGGATTAATTTTGAAATTTATAGAGCTAAAAATATAGAATGTACCTGGCATTGGAAAACAATATATTAGTGTGCACAGCTGCTGTACACAAAGGTTTTAAGATATCATCTTGTCAGTCCCTACATTTTACTGTGCCTTATAGGCATGGAAATTAAGGCTCTTCCACCCCTGGACTGATGCACCTTGTGTGTGGTGACACAAACACAAACAACCTCCCTCTGCCCCCACCTCGTCCTCCATGCTGGCACCCATCCCATAAACCATCTAATTTCTCTGGCAGCTAGTGATTGTGCTAGCTGCTTTCTCCATCCAAAGGTGGGAGATGGGCTTGCAGGTGCTAATGCCATGTCCTGCAAAGGTGGAACAGGGAGGTGAGCATCAATAGAGAGAAAGAGAGAGGAGAAGAGTATTTCCCCCCCCACCCCGTCTCTATGTGATAATGTGCATGTCGCTGATGTTTACAGTCCTGCACCATGCAGTGCTGTGCAGACAGCATTCAGGAGGCAGCTCAACCCTTCTGCATTTACCTTTGCTCCAGCACTTAAATCGGTCACGGGTTACTGCAGCAAAGACACGTTTTATGCTGTCCCTCCCCCAACCCCCATCATTTGGATTCATATAATCAAGCGACTTGCAGCTGAAATTGCTCATAGAAAAATAATTTAAAATTGGTTCATTAATGCTCATTTACGCAGAATTCTTAAATATGATAAGAACTTGAGAGCAAAAGAGAATGGATCTGAATGAGAGTAGGAGGATGTTGAAAGCAACTTTCCTGTAATTGTGAAATCTTTTGTCTAAATATGTTTAGACAATGTGAAAAGTCAATTTAAGAAGCTAGGATACATAAAACCACCACAAGGGAGGAGATATCTCAGAGAATGCAGACATCCTGTAGCTTAAGCTTTTTTGTTTCCCTGGATGGTACAGGATTCTGATTATGTTCAAAATCAAAGTATTGCCACAACAGTCAGTAACTGCAGTCTGCAACTGGAGGAATGGGATGCGAACAGTGCCTTTTATAAATAAACTCATCATTCACATTCCCATCTCTATTTGGCAACAGGAGAGAGCAAAATAACAGGAGGTCACCACTCAAACAGATGGAGCTGTGCTAAATTACACCAGCTGAGGATGATCTTTGTATCACATCAAGTCAATGGATCTGGCCCTGGAAATACATCAGCACTGAGGCATCAGCCACTGTGGTTGAGATGAGCAAGAGTCCATCCAATCCAGTTGCTCTCTTCTTCTACAGCAAAATTAACCAGTGATCTAGTAAATGCAGAATACTGCTCTGATGGTGGCTATATACTCCTCAGAAGGAACTAAACTGCTGAAACACATCTAATTGTACAGTATCTTAACAAAGAGGTCCTCTGGCAATTACTTCCTACGTTAGCCGCTGATCAGCTTACACCGTGAAGCATGAGGATTGATAGCTCTTGTAATTTTCTTTAATAAAGATCAATTTAAATAGTCTGCCTTAAAAACAAAAGGAAGGTTAATGAAGGTAGAGTCTTAAATTATATAGATCACAGCTCTGATTTTCATGCTAACAGAAAACAGATCAATGGCAACTGTGCAGTATAATTGGAAATGTAAGAAAACTGAAAACAGCCATACTGTGGAAAAGGTAATAAATACTGTGGGCAGACTGGAACTGGGTTTATTAGAGGAGGATAAAACTGAATGGAAAAAGATCAACCAAAGTCTTGCCAGAGAAGATGCAGGAGAGGTCACACTGGAATTCAATCAGTGGGAGGCATGGGATCTTCTGTATTACTTTGCCAACTCATATCAGGAGTTGCAGTGCACCAGAGTCTACATCAGACCTGAATCACCATTAGAGTAGTGAACCTCTGAAAATAACCACGCATATATCTTCCCCGATCACCTGAGTTAGGCTGGGGGAACTCTCTCACTCCCAGCATAATTGTGTTCTCAGGAGTAAAAGCCACAGAGCTGCAACAAGGCCTTGGGAGGAGAAACAGAGCAGCACACACAGGAGCTAAGAGCTGCAAAGAGATGCATTTTCACATGCAGCAAGATGGCTGAGGCTGGTGGTGGAGGAGAAAACAATTTGGGTTAATATCACCCCATGATGACATGCTGCTGTGTTAACACAACAGCATTAAGGGGGCAAGTCTTCAACTGGTAGATGTCAGGATGGCTCAGAGCTCACCAACCTGCTGCTGTGCTTTGCCATGAGATTACTACAATGGTGCCTGACTCCCAGGTAAATATTCCTGCATGCAGCTAATGAGGTGGCTTATTAGCAGCCTACACATCCATTGATCAGATTTGCATTTAGGCATAGGAACCACTTGTATGTTTGGTCCTGTGCTAGGTTTCTCATTCCTGAAGGGTGTGCCCACAAGAGTTTAAGCCATCCTGCCCTGAAAAACAGAGGAACAGTGCTGGCTAATTACTAATAAAATGAGCCTTTTTTCTGTCTGATAAATTAAGCACTGCTTATATTTCTGGCTTGTGGAGGAATCTCATACTGAGTTGGATTGTAACATTCATTCATTCTTTGGCTAAGTCCTTTAAAGTGTTGTCAAAGAAATCTAGAATATAGAGAGGGTTGTCCCATCTTTATGTTAGCAGACACCTAAATAAATGCATTCATAAAATGAAAAATTATCTTTATCTAGGGAATCACTGGAGTGCCAGGTACCATGGTGTTTCTAGCTTTTTGGGGACTGAGAGGTAAATCAGCATGGGCAAACTTCAAAAGGTTGATGGGTTAGGAAAGCTTAGCATGTGGTATGGCTATCTCCCTGACCTTAAGGCAAGAAATAGCATGAGATCAAACCCTCTTATTTAGTATTTCAGTGTAGACAGCCCAAACCTGACTGCATGAAAATAAAGCAGACTCTACTGCCCAATCAAATATTTTCTGATCACAGTAATAATTCACAGTTCAAGTTTAGACACAATATTTGGGATCATTCTTTATTTTATCTGGAGTAAATGCTCAAGAATTCCTGTTCCACACGTACAACAGCCTTGTTCTTTAGCTTTTACCAGCGAACACCAGGATTATGTTCCCACTGAAGAGGATACCTAATGTATGGGTATCTATGGGGCTTTCTTTTTCTCAATCTCTTTACTGTCTCTGAACTTGTGCAACATGAAAAATTCAGTTCTTATCACTCCACAATACCTGAGTATCTTTTGCATGTTAGCCATCTGTAACATCCCCCATTGGCCTGCACAAGAGGTAGCCAAAACTTGAAATAAACGTATGCTAGTTACATCACCCTACCACAGCTGCAGAAATACTGCTTCATCTTTTTACTGGTTATAGATGTTGATAAAGAATGCAGATGTTTCCAAAGTACTGAGACAAGCTCAAAATGCAGCTGCCTTTGGATCTTAACTCTGCCATCACTTGCTGTTCAAGGACCGTCCAAGACTTAAGTTTTGGGATGTAAACTTCCTCAGAACATCCTGCTCTTTTATTTAAAGGAAAAATAAATTCACATCTGAGGTGAGAGATTTTTTTTTCTCTCCCCGCTTGTTCTGATCAAATCTTAAGCGTGTTTCTTCTTCCTGCTTTAATTTTCGAAACTGCATGCAAGCAGCCTAGAAATGCCTCCCCAGCCTGTCTGCCTTTATAGTCAGGGGAAAGAAATGAGCACCTGCAGAGTATAGTCAACACTTAGAATTACAGAGAGCTAGTGGAAACAACAGAAAAGAGAGGAAATACCTTCTGTTTGCTTCAGTCACTAACAAAGGGCTCTGCATTGTATCACCTTCACTTGGGAGAATACTTCGGCCATTATCCACTGGCTATTTTCACAACTGCTAGGCAGCGGAGTGAGTTTTTCAGGAAACAAAACTTAAGTGTGTAACCACAGGAGGACTTTGCCTTGCGCTATTTTATTCTCCTAAAGGGTAGTCATCTACCTAATCTTGACATCAACACACTCTTTTAGTCAAGAGAGAACACCTCAAAGTGCTATTTCTTTCTAAGAGGCTACCCAAGAAAGATGATATGAATATTCTTGAACGGAAAAGTTAAATGCACATTGACGGGCATATGTATATATTCCCATAGATATCAGGGATGCTACCACTTTTCCTGACAGAACAATATGGTCTATAAAACATATATGAGCCTTGTGGACTAGACTCCTCTCATGCCTGCATAAAACAATGGAAATAATTACCTTAAAGTGAAAGGAATTATACCAGTGCTAAGCATGGCAAAAGCAGTACAAGCCACTAATACACATCTGTCTGCTCTTTGGACATTATATATTCTTAGATGGGTGAATCCTAATGGCTTTAACCCCTTCTGACTTCCACTGCTGCACACTGCAGCAGTCCTGCCTGGGGGAGCAGTGATCAGGGAATTGAGGATTTGGGCTGCTGGTCAGAACCATGTCCCACTCCTCATCCAGTATGTGCCTCTTTGTTGTGATGTGCTGCTGCCACTTGTGCCCTCTCACCTCTGACAAAATTCCTATTATTTATTCTTGGTGTTTATTCTTTTCCAACACTGGAAGATGGTCATGTGCCACTCTTCATACCTGTTTTCTGCTTCTATATATCTCTGATTTTTGGCACAACTTCTGTAGTATTTCTTAAAAACTTTCAGCATTTAACTTCCTCAGTGTGTCACTTGGTTTTGTCCCTTCAGAGCCATAAAAGGAAATGATTGTCTATGGGGGGCAGAGCTACATACATCTTTCCAGAGTGTATCATATTTAGGTGGATGTAGTGAAAAAGCATCTATCTGTGTGGAGGAGGGCTATCTTTCAACACATCCATTTGCCAGGAAAAGAAATATGGCAGTTGAGCTTATGAAAAAAAGGAGGAGGAGGAAAAGAAGCTAATTAGCTGTGTAAGTCAGTTTCAAAAGAATAAATAACGAAATAAAGGAGTTAACACTCATATGCACTTTAAATCCTGAGGCAGCTTCCTTGTTCTTACATGTATGTGTTTAATAATGTACAAGTTCCTCACTTGCTGCATTCTTGTTCTACGCCCCAAAGTCAGTGGGAGTCAGCAAACTGTCCCCGTGAGGGGAGCAGGACGCAGTATCTCTCCTGATAACTAGTCACCCAGGAAAACCCCACAGAAGCCACCTTGGGACATGCAAGAAAAGTCCAGTGGAACGGAGAAAAACAAAGCTTTCCAATTAGGGCATCTGTGTCTGTGTCTCAATCACATCTCCCTGCACTGACAAACATTTGATTGCCTAAAACATTTGCAGGGATAGTCCCTCCCAAAATACACTTCTCCATCACATTTCCCTCTATTAATAATCAGCTGGTCTTGGAGATCATTCGCTGTTTGCAATGCAGAGATAAGTGCATATTCTGGACAAACAGAGCTTGTTAAGACAGACTTTTAGGTCTTCTTGCTGCCCTTGTTGCTAGGAAACTGGAAAAAGCTACTGAAAAGCTGCTTGAGTGTGGTGGAGTATATTGCTGGCAATCAGAGTCACTTGCCCTAGGTGATAGCCTGCAGCCTTTAAAAATACTGAAACATACCCCAGTGCCATCATGTTAGTACCAGAGATGTTGCGAGGACATGCAGTTAATTAATTGGCCTGTGTTTGTATGCTTGGAGCTCAGGAGTCCAGCACAAATACCACCATTTAAAGTGTTCTGGAGGAATGTTTAAGACAAAATACATTATAGGAATTGCTGGCCTGGCTCATTTAAAAGTCAAAGCTGATCAACATGTGAGTTTACAGCAGGGTGGTAGAAATCTCTCATGCATTTTACTAACACAGCCCCTTGGTCTCACATTGCATTTAAATTTGGTTCCTAATTGGAACCTAGGAAGTAATTTTGAAGAGGGTGGCAGCTCTCCTCACTTGATGTCATTGTGCTCACCCTTCAGGGATGACCATGCTCATCCTTTATGCATCTCCAGATCCTTCTCTATAGGATGCATATATACCTTAATCTTATTACTGCAAATCTTCTTAGGCCAAAGAAATCCTCAGAGTAATTCCAATTGTCAAGAGAAGCATGGTCTCATGTGGCACTAGGAGTATGTAAGAACATGGGGATGAAAGCTTTGATGTGCCTTCAAAAGGGCACTGGAGGATTCTGTAAGGAGATCAAGGAGCATCCCCAGTGGCCCAAATAGCCATATTTGCCCTCATGAGCAGGCCAAAGGACACGTACACCATGGAGCACACACTCCTGAGCCCAACCCTGCCCTTGGGGAGGGAGCTGTTAGGGCAAAGGAGGTACTGTCTTTGATAGTATCTGAAACATGAAGTATTAGCTGGTGTTTCATAAGAGAGCTCTTTTTGCCCTCTACATCCATCTGCTTTCCCGCAAAGTGAACAAAGATACTTTTTGTTGTAATTTTTCCATCTCTGTGGAAACCTTCCCTAAGAGAATGCTCTGGGAGGGTTCTAGGGAAAGAATACATGGCACATGGTAGTTGGAATGCCCTTGCAGCAACCGTGGCGAGCTCCGGCTTTAGCAGGGACCAGTCCCTCATATAAGCTTCCATTCCCATAGCAACATGTCTCACTGCTCTTGGAAGTAGTAGGAGATTAACTATGAAAGGTCTTCTTTAGAGCAGGTGGAGGGGCTAGATTGTGTTCTTGAATCTGGATTCAGACTGGAAGTGAGATTTTTGTCAGAACAATTAAAAAAAGTGGTTTAGAGATACTAACTTTTTGGGTCATAGTTGTAGTTTCTCGGCTAGCAGAATTACATCTAGAAGAGACCATGAGGACATCCATGTTGTACACCAGTACGTCAAAACTGTTATCCAGTTACACTCAGATTACATATCATCACAGCAAAGACTTTTGCTACTCTAAGGATGCCTCTGGTCTTGATATGGGACTAGTGATGGCCTCAGAGTCTACCCCTTCCCTTGTCTGCAAAGGTCAATCACAGCTATTACTGCCCTATTCCTACTTATTTGCCTGGAGTTTAGGGTATGGCTATTTTTTTCCTGCTTGGCCTCAAACTTCCCTGGACTTTCTCTTCATGGAAACTATCATGTATCTCTGAAGTAATGCTCTTTTGTTTGCTAAGGAAGACAGAAGTAGAACTGAAGATAAAAGCCCACAGTTTCCACATAGAAGTGCAGGGATTTCTGTTTATGGTTTTTTTTTTGTTTTGGTTTGTTTTTGTTTGGGTTTTTTTTTTGGTTTGATTTTGGTTTTTGTTTGGTTTTGTTTT
>JAAGNO010013442.1:66418-94747 GCA_033439905.1 Ceryle rudis | reverse complement strand
TAGTAAATTAGTTAAGCCATATTTTCCACATGATTAGATTTGCTTTCAGAAGTGTGCACAGATTAATATAAGCAAACAACATTTCAGAATCAAAAGAAAGCAGTAACTTGAACTAACATGACTATGAAATGCAAATTTCCTTCAAAGATGGCTTTATAAAAATACTCTCTTTCAGGGACGAAGCTGTGAGCTTAATTACAATGATTGCCTTATACAGTCCTGCTCCACTGGGTTTCTTTGTGTTGACGGAATAAACAATATCACCTGTTTACCTACTATCCTCCAAAGCAAGAAAACTGTCCCTGAAGTGGCTGAAGCGTTTCCTGCTGAGATTTTAGACAATAACCTTCCATCAGCCCTGGCTGTGTCTATGGAATTTTCATCTAAACATGCTTCTCCTGATTTTCATACAGGAGAGGTGTCACAAGGTAAGTAGAAAAATGAGTAATGCATATATCAAAGTTCTTTCCTTGTTAATGTTTTGTTTTGTTTTTTTTTTTTTTTTAAATGGTAAGAATATTCAAAATGTATTCTTTTTCTTTTCAATAATATTGTTTTCTACTTCTATTTCCTGTACTACCTTCTTGTGATTTAATCCACCATCCTTTACAATAAATGTAACTGAAAAATTAGTCTTTTCTCTCAAATTATTTTTTCCCAATATCTTACACATCTGGTAAGGAAAACTGGATTTTTTTATCAGCTTGGTTTTAAGTTTTCTTTGCTAAAGTGTAAAATTTCACGTGTCACATTATGTTCAGCTCTCTTTAGCCCTGATGCCAATCTTCCCTTCTTCCTTGGCAAGTCATCAGCAGATAGATAGCTTGCTTCCTCTATGGAGATTTTTGGTTTTCCTTACCTAGTTCACATATCCTCTGAATGCTTCCTTTTATGTGCATCTAGGTGTTATTTCACTGAAAATATCTGCAAAAAGCCACTCAACATCTTTTCCATTCTAAATGTTTATAGTGATATTTTTGGAAAGCCAAAAAAATTTTGCTTATTCTGTTATTTTTAAAATATATTCTGTTTATGTATTTCTGTTCTAAGCACTGCCACTTTTCTGATGCTGGTCCTCACACAGAATATGAATAATGAGAGGTTTGCATTTATTCAGTTCCTGAGGTTACTAAAACTGCTTATACACATTTATTAAAATATGATTTACAGAGTTGTATTTATCTGCTATATAATGCTTTGGCAAGACTGAATGAGATTTTGGTGGCCATACAATTTGTTGCACACTCAGCCCAGGACCAAAGTTGTTAACTTCTTCTTTTATCTTACGTGGTTTGTTTTGTTTGTTGTTGGTTTATTTGGATTTTGGTGTTTGGTTTTGGGGTTTTTTTTGTTGTTTTTGTTTGTTGGTTTGGTTTGCTTTGGGTTTTTTTGTTGTTTTGTTTGTTTGGTTTTTGTAGTGGAAGGGAGCACTGAAACCTCCACATAGAGCTTACCCCATGCCTGCGTTACACAGCAGCTGAGATCTCCTGTCCCTTCATATCTCATCACATTCAAGCTACCAAGGCAGCCAAGAGGATGAGCCCTCTGCTTGCCACCACCTTAAGTTGGTTGCCTCAGTTGCACAGGGCTAGGGTCCTGCAGAAAAGGGGGCCAGGCTTGAGGAAGAGGAATTTAAAAATCCATCAGCCCCAAACAGCAGCATCTGTTGCTAACTCCACCTGAGTGCATCAGAAGCAGAAACACTGCCAGATTTACACAGTGTTTGCCACTGAGCTGTGAAATCCAAGCCCCACTCCCTGGACATGCTCTGCTGCATTAAGTCAGAAGAAAGGAGGGAGATAAATCCCTTCCACCCACCTCTCCCTTTTCTCCCTGTCCTACTCAGAGCTTGGCTTTTATAAGAAGGCATTTTCCTTTCAAGCAGAGAAGAGCTTACCCCTGACTCCAAAGGCTACATGCAAACTGTAGCCAGCACATGTCAGTAAGTGCTGGCATTTGCTAGTGCAATGATGCATTAGGGATAATGACTAGAGCAGGTCAGATATTTAAAGAAATGAAACCTATTCATAATTAATTTTTTTTTTCAAATAAATGTGTTGGCTCTGCGTTGCAACACTTAGCTGAGTCATTATATGTCGTGTTCAAAGGTGGATGCCAGTAGATGTGTCACCAGAGATCTTGCTTAGAATTTTAGCACAGTCATGAGCAATAAGGAGCAGCAAGAGACCACAAACAGAAGAAGATGCTGCATAAGGCCTGGTACAAGTCACAGCTCAACTGAGTCATTTCTTGGGAGACTGATTCAGCTTGAAACACCTTGGTGAGAGATTTGGCAGCAGGGTATGTTGGGGAGAACCAAAAAAAATGAGTGGATTCCAAGTAGGGTGTGAAATACCAGGTGGAGAAGCTCTTTGGGGCAATGGACTTTCTGGAAAAGGCAGTCTGGGGAGCTGTAAGTAAGGAAATGGAATGGAAGGAAAGGAGGATTCCTGTAAGGCTGAGAACTCGGCCAAACTAACCACCCATTCATGAAGTCCACGGCCCAGGCCTTAAAACTGCTGTACTAAATTGCGTAGGATAACACCAACATTATAATATTTGCTTTTGTGTCAAAGGAACCTGTGAGATTCTACAGATGGGAGCAAAGGGTGGAAGAATAAGAAAGAGTCTTGAAGTTTGTTTAACATCTGCAAGCCATACTTTTGGCTTAAAACCTGTACTTTTGGCTTGAAACACCAGTACTATTGAAATATAATTTTCATTCTTGTTTTTATTACTATTTTTTCCACTTTCCATCTTATTTGATTCCTCATTGTTCTCAACTTTTGTAGCCTGGCTTGTTACCCTGTTATCTTCCTCTAGAGGCTTTATGTAGACTCTGTAGGAGGAGATGGAGGTTTCAAGGGGGAAGTCCCTACAACAAAACCCTTTCCCATGATTTCTTTTCTGCATTTCATGCACTTATTTATTTTGTTAATAAACATATGTAATCAGGAGAAGCGAAACATAAAGACCAACCAGAAAAGGTAGTTTTGGTTCAAGAAACCTTCAAGTGAACAACAAGACGCAAGTCTTGTTGTTTTAACATTTGAGTAGGCAGAAGAGTAAATGAGTTGTCATGCTTTTGCTGGACATTTTTATTGATTTAGTTTCAGTGGGTCTATGGACTGCATAGAGAAGCAGTTTTGCAAGCAACAAAGATGCATTCTAGCACTTCTCTCAACAGACACTGGGGGAGGTGTCCTTTACTGTGGGTACCTCTCTTCATGCCAGGATGGCTGAGCATAATCTAGCAGCATTTTTCTTTGGGGTCCCAGATGGCCACAGTAACCAGCTTCCATGATGTTGGGGAGAAGGTATCACTAGGGGACAGAGAAATATTACCCCCATTTCACAGCTTAAAAGCCCTGTTCATCTAATTTGAGACAAATTAAGAAACCTGTTGCAGGATTGGGGAGTGCCCTCAGATCCCAGCCCCAAACAGATGGCCAAGCCAGCAGCATCACTGTTCTTTTATTCTGAGCTTTCAACAACAGAGATGCATAAAATGAATGTATTTCTGCATATGAACAGATGCTGGAGGGGATATTTGTTTTCCTGTTCTTTTTGCAGTATCTGCCTAGCTCTGCTGGAGGCTGACTAAAAGATAAAATGCTGAACCAAAGCTGCAACACCCACTGATGCAAATTTTTCTTGGCCAGTGCTCATGGCCACCTTCATTTTCTTCAGAGAGGGGAGTGTCTGGTGCTCAGACACTAGAAACCTAAGTTTGCTTCCAAGACTGATAATTTTGCACAGCCCAGCCTCCACATAACAAGGGAGCAGCCAACCAACAAGATATTTCCTAAACTTTCAATGCAGATGGCCTCTCAGAAGAGGACAGAATACAGCCCAGTCTTAATCCTTACCTTGGTGGCCTACTGACCTTCAGTTGTTCTGGAAAGCAAGACTCCTTCTTGCAGAACTAGAACCAAGGCCATGCCTATGGGAAAATGCAAGTCACTCACTCTCACATTTTGAGCTTAATATTAAATTGCAGCACAAGCCCCATTGACAGACAAATTAGCCAAGTCAACATTTGAAGGATTCCACTGCTAATGATCTCTGGTCCATGAAGACAAACCTAAAGACTCCAGGCTATAAAGAAACATTGCAGATGAGGAACCCAGCTGTTGATACATCTGGCATCAATGAAGCATTTGTAATGTGGAGTCCAAAAGAGCTCTGCATATAAAGCACACTGCTATTGAGAAATCATGTAAGTCAAGGGCTGTCCTGTTTACATAAAATGGTAGTGAAATCTCCTTCAGTCCTCCTTGCTGTACAGACAGCCCACCACAACTGAAGAGTTTGCAAATGCACACTTGATAACACACAAGGTTCCTTCCTTCCAGCAGGAATAACACTGTGGGATTACAACCACATGGAGGGTAACAGCCACAGGGAGGAATAGAAGACAATAAAAGTGGAGTCCTAAAACAAAACCAGACCTACTCTTGGCAGGGAGACAGGAGCAGATCCAGAACACTGACTTAAGGGTATGTGAATCTTCAGTGCATATGATTAAAAAAAAAAAAAAAAAAAAAAAAAGGAAGCTTTCTCAGAAAGAGTTTAAAACATTTAGAGCAATGAATGCAGTATATGGGGAGGGGGGCTGTAAGTGCATTCTTCCCCAGCTGAGCTTGGGGCTCCACCACTATTATCAGGCACCTCCAGGGAAGGGACCACTTGGTGTCCTAGGACCCTGTCCAAGTACTTCAGCTTCACTGCATAGCTGAGATGCTAAAGGATCCTGATGGGAAATGCCTTGCAAAAATGAGTTTGACCAGGCTGGTGTAAGCTATAGAACCAAGGAGTAAGCTGAGGGAAACTAAGACAGGAATCAGCTCCCTTGGGTAGAAACCAAGAAAATACAAAGCTGTTCTAAAGGGTAAGGCAAGGACACAGTCACAAAACAGAGTACTAAGGAAAATAATATGCATCCAAGAAATCAGTTTGTAAGGTCAAGCAGTGGCTGTTAGCAAGAAGAGGAAAAGAGGAGGTCTTGAACATGGGTGGAGGAGACAGAGAATAAGTACTGGATTACAGGGAAATTAGAGTGTTTGGTTATCTACATTCAGCCGTGGGGGCTAAACTATGGCAATTGCTCTATCACCCAATGACTCCTCCCAGCCAAGAAGGGGGATCAGGAAAAAGGAGGAGACTCACAGATTGAAACAAAACCAAACTTAGAGAAGCACCCAACCCAATACCAATATAAAGTGAACAAAGTTATACTCAACCTAGCAAATGTATGGTGGTCCCAACAAACACAAAGGCAGTCCTTAGGCGCAAGAAGTGAAGCAGAGTCAAAAGAAGCCCAGGCAGGAGACCATTTCTCCTTAGCAAACTCCCCCTTTATATTGAGCGTGACGTTTATGGGCTGGGACACCCCTATAGCCAACTCAGGTCAGCTGCCCTGGCTGACTCTGAACAGCTAACAGTCTGCAGACCATGGCTGGTCTAAGATTCTGTTCCAGCAAAACCAGGACATTAGGGCAAAATAGTCTTAGGCACATGAGTCTAAAGCAACATTGTGCCAACAGCTGTTTTAAGTGGTGGAAGTGCTGAGACAGATGCTGGAAAGCCTGTCTCCTCTGAGCTGGAACAACTGTGTGCTTGCTCCTGTTTGACCTGCTGCCACCTGGGACTGGTGAGGCTGTGTTGCACTGTAAGACTGAACCAGGACCATCAACATTTACTTGCTCATTACAGAGAAGGGATTTTTAAGGATTGATTAGCTAATATTTGCACAGAGCTTTAAACGTGTCAAGGGCTTGGTTTAACTAGGCTTTTCCCTTCTGTACAGTGACCTGCAGGTAAAAAAAAAAGAGGCAGAATATGTTGGCAAACAGGGTCTTAGCTTGCTGGGTTACAGAACTGGACCTGTCCTCTTAACCAGCTTTGTATGAAGACTTTATGATGAAGTCAAAATGTCTTTTCAAGACCTCACTCTTTGGGTCACAAAGCAGGCTTGCTACATCTTTAGAAACAGACAAAACTTTCTGGGGGCTGAAAGACTTAGGAGGCAGTGAGTCTGGTTCAGAAGTCGTGTTGAATGAGCTGTACCAGGACTTTCTGGTCTCTGTAATGTGGATGCTAATCCCATACATGCTGTTGCAACCTGCTACATAGGCAGTGTCCCATGCATGTGTGGATGGGAGGGAGCTGTTCCTGCTGATGGTCATACAATATTTAGGAAGAGATGCAGAGAGAACCGTAAGAAAGTTTCAGGGCTGTTCACCACCCTTGTACTGGCCAGACTGGACCTTTTTGGCTCTCACTGAAAACCTGTTTTCTCCTGCCTTCTCCCTCTTCCACAGTCTCCTTCAGCATTGCTCTTCAGATCCCCTCCTCACTGCTTTCCTCCTGGGGCAAAACTACCTGTCCAGGGCTGGCGCGGAGGCAGCCCTTCCACAGCCACTACAGGAGTGCACGGGGGAGGGCTCACTGCCTGCCACCTACCACTTTGCCTTCCCTGGGGACCTCCTTGAGCTGTTACTTGGGCAGGTCTGCATTATGCCTCACCCACCTGCTCCACGGCTTTCAAACCAGAAATGGATGTTGCAGAACAGGACTGGAATCCCTCAGGCAGCAGGTGTCACAGCTAATGCCTGCTTCGTTACAGAATTAATTACCTTTCACCTTCTATAGAAATGAGGAACCCCTTACTGCCCTCTGGTAGTTGGGAAAGTGGGTCAGGTTTGATGATAAACAGTAAAGTCTGTGTCTTAAAGCAGGAATTATCAGAATAAAAGAAGAAGTGGTGGTAGAATAAAAAAGGAAGTGGTGGTCTTCCAGGAGGGTAATATGTAATTCTCTTGCTCCTGGGTTGATGCACTGGTCTGCCCTACATGCTCACAGCATGGCTCCATACCAGTGCTGCAACCATGGTGAGTGGACAGTGCAGGGACAGAACACAGCAATATTGGGTTTTTAAAAGCTTTTTGGCTTGTCTTTTTCCATGGTGAAGCCAGGTACCTGACCCAGAGGCCCTGCATGTCTCTACACTGACAAACCTTCCTGAAAAAACATGAACTTCAGTGTTTGGTAGAAGCCAAATTAGTTCTCCAGTGTTTCCCAGAGGGACTAGACTAGTTAAGAGAAGAGATGTCAGTGCTGTCATCGGAGGGCACAGAGTATATATTGCAGGGGACTCCTTAGTGGGGAAAGAGAGGGGGAAAACTGGGCCTTTCTGTCTATAGGAAGATATGCTGAGTATCCACTTCATCCTTTTGTCATCAGAGAGAAGGAGTAAGGGAGAGAGAAACAAAGCAGGTAATTATCTTCCTTGTGTATCCCAAGATGATTGCAGTTCAAAGTGTTTGGTCAAGACCTTGATACATGCTTTCTCACTGCACTAGACAGCGCGAAAGAGGACGAATGAGTGAGAAAGAAAGCAAACTGGAGAGTTTGTCTCATTTTTAATTAAGTGTCTGGTGCTTAGAGAAGCAATTTTTCCAGCTGCCTCTGGGTGGAAGAGGCACTTGTGAGCATTAGGAGAGAATCCTGTAGGTAGCATCTCAATAAAGCCGACACGCTGCATCAAGGAAAAAGAACAAGGAGAAGAGGAAAATGAAAAGAAGAAATTAAGCTTAGTGTCTCACTTAGAAGCCTAGAAACTGGCCCAGAAACCCCAGTAAAGCTGGCTGGGCTAGGGCTCTATTTCCATGGGACATAGCTCACAGGAGATGTCTGGCCAGGCAATGAAACCAGTTTCCTTCGAAATCAGAGAAAAGCTGTTCCACCTCTGCTCCACTCCCCAGTCTGTTCTGGCTCTGCCATTGATGGTAGGTGTTCTCAGTTCCGTGTAAAGGAGTAACCCTCCAGTGTCTCTCTGTGGTGACAGCACTGTGCTGTAGTCACTACTGTGAAAATGATGTGGCAGGAGAGGACCTCCCAACAGCACGGTTCCTGCTAGAGGGTCGGGTGCCTGCGAGTTGAGAACCGGGAACTGGTGTTGTCTGGCAATCCCTCAAGGAAAATCGTGTGCCGTCACAGGCTGAATTTTGGCTGCTCTGCACCGAATGCATCAGTCTTTTGAGACTATGTGGTGAGAACCTGTGGAAAGCATAGTGCCTTAGCCAGGGCCTGCCATAGCCATTGCCACTCCTCCACTGGCATAAGGAAGCATTGGGTTAGGTTTTTAGAGGCAGACCCACAAAGGCATTGACCAGCCTGACTCCCATATATGTTTTGATCACCTGTGCAAATCAGTGGAAACTCAGGACATCATCACCCTTACGAGGTATTGTCCTTACTGCTTATGCCATCTCTGCATGGCTGTCCCACTGGGCATTGGAAGGGGGTACAGCTCCTTGCTCCTCTTCGGTGTGGATAATTATGTGCTACCATCAGGCAGGTTAAAAAATACTAATGTACATGTGGAGATACTGTTACTCTGCTCCTCCCAGACCTGACCTGGGTAGGAAATCAGAGTGCTGAGCTCCTTGTGAATTCTCTCCTACGCTGCCTGCCAGAGAGTGTGAGCTGATGTCAAGTAAACAGAGAGAGGATGTCTGTAAATTAAGGGAACACTGAGAAATGTTTTAATACAGTATAACAGAAATTGCCTTCTTCTTCATAAACCATCCTAAGATGTGTAGCTCACAATGTATGATAGAGACAGGTACAAATGCCTCCGTGCACTTTGCTTTATAAGTGGCTCTGTAACAGGTGTTATCATTTTGTCTGCTCAGTATTTTAACATCATTCATTTGTGCCATTGCAACGTGGCACAACAACGCATCTTAGAATAATTTACTGGGAAGAAGCAATTCCTATGAATCACATCATACTGTCATTACGAATAAAGTACATCTACACGCTGTGCCTTCAAGGAAAGTGTGGAAGAGACATGCTCACCATTCAGCTTCTCACGGACTCACAATTACTTTTCTTCTTTCATTACAGTTGTTCTCCACTGCCCCTGCACAAATAATCACATCCCAAGGCTTGAAGTTGGTTTTTTTTCCCCCCTCTTTTTATTCTTTCTCTTCTTTGTTTACCAGTTGCTAAGGATGGCTGACCATGACTTTTGGGCTTTCTGGAACAAGGACTACAGCTAGCTAGTGCTTGTAGATGGATGCTTTCATGATTGACTTTAACAGAATCACAGAAAAAGTCAGGTTGGATGGAACCTCTGGAGGTCATCTAGTCCCATCCCTACTCAAAGCAGGGCTAACCTGCTTGGTACTGACTTTCTAGTACATCAGCCTGGGAAACTGAAACTATTATATGCAGGGACTTGGAAAAGATGAGAAGAGGGAAAATCAGAAGAGTCCTTCACACTCAGCAGCATGAAGGTCAAGGTACTGTCCCTATATTTGGGTATGCTGACTCTGTCTCTGCCTGTTCACAGCAATATAGAATATGTATTTGCTGATTAATGATTGAATGAATGAATGAATTTATAGAAACCCAAAACCAAGAAATGCTGCGCTCACACAGAGTAGGAATATGACCTCGAGACTGGTCATATTCCTCAATAGCCTCAACTTTTAAGCTCCAGCCTGCATCCTGGTTTCTCAGTGCTCAGGTTTTAGTCAGAAAACAAATGTTTTTTCCCAGTTCCATTTCTGAAACACACGTCCCCCACACTTTGAGTTTTCTCTGTCGCAGTTGGGAAAAAAAAACCCAAAACAAAAATCAAAAGACAATTTTCAAACCTCATAGTTGACACAAAATGAAATGGGTAATTTCTCCTCCACTTTCACTTTCTTTAGTCATTGTTCTGAGAGATCCTCCTGATATTTTTTATTTTTCTCCCCCCTTTCTATTTCATTTTCAGTCTGCTCTCTCTCTCTCTCTGACAATTCTTCCTGGCTGCTATCCAACAGGCCTGTCCAGTTTCTCCTTGTACAAGCATATAACACATAAGAATACAAAGAAGACTGGAAATGCAATTATAAAACTGTCTCTTCCACCCAGGCACTGTTTTTTTCAGACAGCAACCTCCCTTTCAGCGCAGTTGGAAGGAAAAAAGAAAGTAACTAGAGCCCTTGCGAGCAATGTCATTATTTATTCTGGATAAAATGTCCTGCAGGAAACTTTAATTAGACCACATGTATGATAAAGTAACAGAATAGGCTGAAGGAAAAAACCAAACAAATAAAAAGGGTAATGGTGCAATTACCTATATTCCTTAATGCTGTAATTCTTAGATGTGAGCATAGTGTGTATTCAGGAGATGAAATTGGGATACGCACACTGAGGTTGAAAATGGTGCACACAAAAATGCACACACATAAAGCTTTCACTGAAACAGCTTTTTACTGGATATTTGGGTATTTCAACTAAAAGAAAATATTGGAAAACACCTCCTCGCAAACAAGAACTGTCTGTGAAATCAAAATTCTGGGGTATTCAGTCAGTACAAGAAAAGCTCTAAAGTTATATGGAAGAAAATGCCCCTTGTCAGAACTGCGGTAAGATATAGAAGTGTGTCTCTGTGCATGTGCGAGCTTGGGTGTGCATGCATGTCTGTACATGTGTATCAATACATGTATAGACATATGTGTATCTGTTCAATGTAGTATTTATTTTATGAAAAAACTTTCTAAACTGTCAGCTAAATTGCTTAATTGCAGAAAAGTAGGCAAAAAAATTGTCATAAGATCAGCAATGTCTGAAAATACAGTATCAGCAATTAAAAGAAATAGCCGACCCACCAACTGCTGAGCAGCAATCTATAATCCATGTTGCAACATTCTGCTGATGCCTTGTGCATCTTTCTCCAATACTCCTAATACAAGAAAAATATAATTTCCGACCTCAGGTGAATATCTGTTGAGTGTTCCCTTCTTAAATGGAAATATTTTAAGCAAATACACAGAAAAAATATAGAAAATATAGATGAAAAAAAGAAAGATTAAAAATCAGGAGGGGACTATGAGGTGGGCTGGGACAAGCTGGACCTATTTATTGATGGAGAGAGGACTATGGAGCATGATTTCTATTATATACAGCGTTTCCTTCCCTGGAGAAAAACTGAGTCTTTTCATTTAGCTCCTTGCTCTGCAAACAGAAGGCAGGTAGAGACCCAAAACCATCTTCAGGTATTCAGCTGCTTTTAAATGGGAGAAGGGACTGGGGAGCACTGCAAAGTGAAGTGCTCTAGCTGACTGCAGCTCTTGTGAGCGTTATGCACCTGCCCTGCTACGGACCAAGAAGTCCATCAGGAAAAGGAGTGTTTAGTCTCATGGTCCATGATCTCCTGGGGATCTGTTGTGGCGAGATTGTCATCCAGGCATCTCTTTAGCTAGTTATCTTTCAGGTAGAAAGAGAAGGACAATTGTCAGTGGATTCTAAGGAATTAGTTGGAAACAGTAACAGTTTTTGAGATCCCCAATGAAGCTACTACTGAGCTAATACAGACTGATGCCAAAGATTGTTGAGACAATAGGATGTATAAAAACAGAAAAGTAAGCTGTTACTGAAGACAAACACACTAACTTCCACCATGGCTAATGTGACAATTTTCCATGTATCACCTCTGGTTTTGACTGCTTTTTAGGCATTTAGGGAGTGGCAAGTAAAGAACAGCTGTTGCTTCTTTCTTTCATAGCTCCTGGACATTAAATGGTGTATGAGGCCAGTGGTGTCCAAAGAATGTGTAGAGTTCAAATTTCAAGTGCTTCCAGTGAACAGAGGTATCTGTACCTTGGATTCTGACTTCTGACCATCTGTCACATTTAATGTACTAATACAAAGATGACAGATTCTTGGCACCTCATATGTTCAGCCTTTCCTGTGAGCATCTTGTTGGAAACATATCCTTTTGGGGAACTTACTTTAGCCTATACAGCTCTGGGTTTTCTCCCTCTTTCCATATAAGAATTGAAGACAAAGTCCTCATCATTTCCAGATGCCTCAGAATAGCTTTGTGCATCTATATCAGTGCCTTGGTAACACCAAGGTGTCTACACCTCTGCAGCCTGACATTCCCTGTATGCTGCATAGGCAGACTTTGGCTTTGTTTAACCAAGAGACAGCAGTAGAGTAGAAGGATTTCAGGGAAGAAGGGCTTTCAGTTGCTTCAAACACATTGCACTCCTTACTCAGCACAGCATCTAAGCCTGTGCTTAAGGATAAACACATGCTCCAAGCTTCATGGCCTTAAACAAGATTTAATCCTATCAATTTAAGCATAGGCTTATGAATCTGCTGAATTCAGTCCTTGAACTCACAAGCCTATTCCAATGGAAGAAAGGCAAAGATCACCAGTGCTTTAACAGGAGAAAGGTACGGCTTCTAGCCTTCATGCAAATATCCCAATTCAAAGAGAAAAAGGGAATTCGAAGAGAAGTTCAGAACGGGTGTGCTCTGTCATCAGTGTTGGCTCCAGATACTGCGTTTTTTGAAGTATAGCATGAATGCGGTGTATTAACATGCAGTTAACATACAGGCACATTCATTGGATGTATATGCAATGTGCCTACCTACTATACATTGATTTCTGTCTGATAAGTATAATATGCACTGATGAAAGGTAGCAGAACCTGAAGGGAGCCTGGCTTATCAACCACAAACGTCTGGAGGAATCAAAAGCTGAAATCAAAGGATAATAATATTTACATTTTTAAATGGACCTGTCACTTGCATTAAACCACAGGCTGTGTCAATCTTGCTGCCATTCCCTATAGCTCATCACATTTCACATTCTCAGACATCTTCAGCTGGTGAAAGGAATGGAGATACAGCGTGTGTGAAGGTTAGTGCAATGATTTAATGTGTGTGTGCTGGGGGGTCAGCAGCAGCTGAGGCTCGGTGCATTCGGCTCAGTCCCTCTGCAGAGGCACCATCAGTCCCTCACCAGAGGCATCCATGTGTTCATGGATGTGGAGACACAGTTTGCAAGGTGAACCACCCAAATCCCAGATATCCTCACCCTTCTGGGATGACTTTTGGCTGAGCCAGGCTTTACACTGCCATTGTGTCAGTACAAGCAGTCAGACTGGCCTGTGTGCCAGCACTCCTTCTACATGCAGCAGTCACAGGCACACCAGAGCAGGTACCATTCTGCAGTGATACAATATTCCATGTTAATCCACCTTGCAAGCACCTGAAAGGACTTAACTACATGTACTATACAAGCACCTGCTGAGACAGTGGGAATAGGAGCAGACCTGTAATTACCAAGTAAAGACAATGAAATCACACGTACTCCCACCACCTGCAGTTCTAAATGAGGAGAAGTGTTAGTTACACTGTTGTATTTCTATAGCATCTCAGGAGAAAAAACAGAGGGTGTAATGAGCTACTAAACTTGTGATAAGCTTATAAGAGGCAGAATTAAAGAGCATTCACAATTTACCCCACTCCACCACTCTGCAAGGAGGGACACAGAGGGAAACACAATTAAACTTTTGCACTCCCCTTTAGTTTGGGGAATGAAGAACACGGCTGAGAGAACAATTTTGTGTTGTTTCACACACCCCAGCCATTGCAACCCCCAAATGGAAAGGCTTATCATGAAGAGAGGAAAGATGCACACTGCAGCGGCTGGAAACTTTTGCCAGGACATTGCAAAGGATCTGAATCTGAGTGGCTGAGGCTGAATTTTAATTGCCAGGGGTCTGCTTTGCCCTAAGTGGAAAGCGTGTTCATAGGATAGATTGGAGAGCTGCTGTTTGAAAGAGATCTACAGAAAATGTCCCCTTCTTTTTACACGGACTTAGAAAATCTTAAGAATATGAATATGAAAATAGAATGGTGAAAGAAACATATTCCCAGAAGTAGGTTTCTCCATGAAGGCTCTCCCAGGGAGAAGAGTGGAGTTTTTTCTTATCTTTTAATGGTCTATTTTCAGTATTTTTAAAGGAGTATTCATACTGAAAGGTTTTTCTTTGTTTACTTCTTTGATTACTATTAGTTTAGTCTTACGTGGTTGGGAGCCCTTTTAGGTGAAATGGTTTAACTGGCTTTTCTGGTGGAAAGGTCTTTCCAAAGAGGATGTTGCTGCAGTATTTCCTTCTGCTGCTCAAAGTTTGCATTCAGTATGTCTGGAAGCATCATGCAGCCTTTTCACTGGGGACTCAGGCACAGCTAATTCAAAAGCTGTCAAATATGCATTTTCTTATGGGCAGGAGTGTGGGGCAAACTCACAGTCCACGTTATCTTACTCATTTCATCAATGGGGCTGTTCATGTGAAGCACCTTCTTGGGTCAATGGGTAAATATTTTAATTCTTTCTTTAGATGGAGCAGGTTATAGAAGGCCCTTGATAAGTGTATTCTTAGATTTCTGAGCAGAAACTTCTGTGGATTCAAAACTGAGCTTCTGACAATAAAAATTGTGCCTTGGCCTCATTCTAAGGCAAGAGAGTTAATCTGTTCTGGACAGACAGGCCCATTGGAAAACATTCACTTAAAAGGAGAAGGTAAAAAAACACCCTGAAAGACATTTTCTTTATTCACAGAAAACAGAATGTCATGGAGAAAATGATGAGGGAATGTGTGTAATCATGTATTTATTTATCTGAATCCCACACTGCAAATTTTGTAGGTACAGAAGATGATGAGAAAGATAAGGCACTGCAGTGATTGTTTAAACTGAAATTGAGTCTCACCCACTGCAGAGTTTGAATTAAACAAAAATAACCCAAAGCAGCAATGTAATAACCTTAAGTGAGCCTCTTTTTTAAGCAGCTTATACATAATGGAATTCTCTCAGCTTTTTACAAATGTTCCACATACGTTCAGATAATCATCAAACTGACGGGTTTTCCTCGCAGAGAGATGAAAATAAACACTGATCTCAAAACGTGAGTGAGTCTTCTTTCTTTTGCCATACATCCAGCTTCTATATGTTGTTCTTTATCAAAGTATCTAAGTGCTTTCAGTATACCAAAGCATCCTGGTTTTATAGATATATAAGTATGTTTTATGGCCTCTATAAGGATTTCTATGCTACAGTACACTAATGGTTCATCCAAGCAAGATACTCGGGCTATAACAGTGATCAGTGCTGGATATTTCAGTGTAAAGAAGGGCTCTAGTGTCTCTCTGAACTAGGTAACCGATAAATTGTTTAACATTACCAGTGCTGACTCATTATTTTCTTTTGGTGAGTGCCACTGTAGAGATAATATGCCAATAAAATAATTATTCTTAATTGTTAACTACCATTTTCAGCTTCAAAGACACAGGGTAAAAGCAAATAGCAACTTGGAAAAAAAAATAAATTGGAAGATAAGGAGAAAGACTGTAATGGGGAAATGGATATGAGGCAGATGTAGAAAACCTGTCACAGATGGGCCTGAAACAGGGCTCCAGACAAATCTAGTCTGTGCAGACATAAAGGACCTTTGGATTTGAATTTATTAAGGTGGACCTTACCTATCATCTCATTAGCCTATGCACACAATTATAGCAGAACTATCTGGATTAGCCTAGCCCTGAAAAAAACAGCAGGAACAACTCATGTTCTTTAGGTTGTCTGTTCATCTGAGAGACAAAGGAAACACCTTGATCTAGATGGCAGCACTTGGAACGTTGCTGAGAAGAGATATGACTCTGCAGAGCCAAGTGGGCAGCAGCAGCAGCAGCAGAGTTTAGAAATGTGCTCGTCCATGCTCTGTTGTTAAACGTCTTCCCAGCACCACTGAGAGCCGCTCCTTCAGCACAGCTTGACACGTCCTCAGCTTTGAATCTCACGTGCTGTGCAGCGCAGCAGCCAGCGAGGTGCAGCATGATGCCCGATGACAGAAGGCAAACGTGGCGCCTGTGCTGATGCAGTCTCTTTCTATCAAAGGGAAAAGTGCAGGGACTTGAAAGAGACTCCCTGCGACTGCATAACACAGTGTCAGTTCCTCTAATGAGTGCCGATCCTGAGTGCATGATGGGTAATTAGTGACTTTGATACCTGTGGGGAGCAGGTCATGATTTTGCTGTCAGGAGCTTCAGTGCAGGAGACGTATCATTACTCCAGTCAGTGCTTCTTATTACCATACCTGCTCAGTGCAATTCCATATAGCTTTTGGGACGAGAAATGACAATGCTGCATAGGCGTTGGAGAGTCTCTTTTTCCCCCCTCCCCCATTCTCCCCTCCCTTCATTTGTGTTTCGTTGAGGAAAAGGAGAGCACTGCTGTGTCTTCACAGAAAACTGTGTCTCTTATAAGGAGATGAAAATGAGGGAGGGAAGGAACCTGACAAGTATCCACTGAAAACAGCTCTTCAAATCAACAAAGCACATCCACAATGTGCCTAGATCAGTAGAGATCAATAGAAGATGATGGTACTGTGATGTCTGTGTATGCATTTGCCCAGCTTGTCCAAGATAAGAACAACACGTTCCTGTTAGATACATCCCAGGAGGCAGAGGAATTCAGCAGACCTCCCCAGTTCTTTTAATAAAATACTGAAGGAGTGAGAAAGATAGATGAAAAGAGGAAGAAGAAATGTTAGAAGAGGGCTAGGTTACATCCTTGGGAAAGATGAGATAGCTCCACCGGCCCCAGTTCAGAAAACACTTAAACATGCAGGGTGCAGCTCTCTGCTGAGCCATGATGGACCACTGAGTGTCTTCTTAACTCCTGGTGTCTGAGAAATATTGGCAAAGCTCCACCAGAGACACACAGTGCAAACATATAGCTGGAGATGCAGGACACATGCCAGGCTGTGCTGGGATCCATGGCTCTCATCAAGGTTAATGAGGGTTGGCTAGTTAAGTCACTGATGCTGAGAGCTGAGTTAGTTATACACATATCTCAGTACAGTGCCTAATTCAGGAACTGACAGTCAATCTGTTTCTTAGTTTTAAATACAGTAGATACGGTGTGAGTGCAATCTTTTTCAAAAATGGGATGAGATAGAGAAGGAAGAGATTAAGTCAGAATTATTTGTGCATTTGCCATGGCTCACGCACGCTTGCTTGGTTAAATAGCTTTTCCTTGTGTGGAAATGCACTGGGTGACTTATTTCCTTTTCATAAATAAAAGATTTTTGATGGAAGAATGGCTATTTTCTTTTATACAAGCTATTACACCCTAATGGTTGAAGCGAGCATCTCATCTCAGCTTCCTGTGGACAGCTTTAACTTGTTCTAATAGCTGCTCTGCGGTGAGCTGATGTTGACACCAGTGTTTGTGCAGCCCCTGGCCTGGTGGATTTGGATACGTTGGTATCACTGGTGATCATTCTACTCTCACAGGTCCCAGAAAATGGGAGGATAGGGTAGATTAAAACACCTGTCCAAACTTCTGGGTAAGTATGAGGTGGAGCTGGGAATGATGCCATAGTCTCCTGAGTCCTGGCAAAGTGCTGATCCCACCAGACTCTCCTACCCTTCTGCATGCAGGAGCACATTGTGTGCAGTTTGTTGTATGTCATCCTTCCCAGCTGCACCAAAAGGCAGCAGAAACTATTTACCCAGGAGGAATACAAAGCAAGCAGGATGAGCATCATCCCAGCCCACCAGCTCCAGGGGTGTCTGATGTGTCCTCACCTGGGGAAGACACACCAGGTAAGAACTCAGCTTTCCTCAGAGTACACTGGTAATAAAGTTTGATAAGGAAAATTTGACATTCTGCAGTCCAAACAAACTGCAATTTCCAGGTTCAGAAGGTGGTACATTTCTTGTCTGGAAGAAGTTTCTCTATCTGAGGTTATTGTCTGTGTGCAGAGTGTAGTTACAGTTTCAGCTGGCTTTTCCTCCAGTGCATTCTTCAGTTATTGCTTGCCTATAACTTCAGAGACAGGAAACTTTCCCAGTAATGATCCTGATAATTACAGCCATCTCATTCAGTCTTAACTGACCAGAGATTGTATCCTGATTAAGGATCAATGGGAAGTTAAAAGAATATACTTATTAAACTCAATAAGGATAAGTTACTAGTTAATGATGTGAAAATTATGTCACCAATAACTGTGTAATTACATTCTTATTAATGCATTCAAACATCTTGCCATTTAATTGGCATTTAACAAGCTCATTATAGCAAGATAATTAGATAGCCATTAATTGGGAAAACACTGATTGACATGCGGTATGTTAATAGATGTCTAGTGTGATGTAGTTGTCTTGCTATATGGTAATTTAATGCTTTCATGCTCCTATCAATTAGGTCGTTTAAAATATACGAATGTAATGTATTATAAAATGATTGTGTATTTATTGGTAAAGTCATTGTGCTGAATCAGAGTCAATGTATTATTTGCATACGTTTATCTTACATTTCAATACAACCTCTGCTGGTATTAGTAGGAACTACAATAAACAACTAAATTCTTGGGACTTCCTTTAGTCACTGTGTTACAAAATGAAGCAGAAGTGTTCAACGTGTGGTTCATGACCAATATGTGGCTCTTCAACCCCACATCAGAGCTAATTCCCCTGACCAAAAGAAAGGCCCTGCTGGATAACGCCGAACCTTGGAAGAAATAAAGCAGTACTAATTACTGATCATTACTAATCATTAGCATGCCCAAGGATGCAGCTATGTGTCCAGTCCATCTTAGCAAAGTGCTCGTAGCCCATGGGGAACTGTTGTCACATCTCACCTGTGAGTAGCTGCCACAGCATTGCTCTCTGTGGTGTTGGCCACACAAAGATTTTGGTATGCCACTGGTAGGATCAGGCAAATTCATGCTTTTCTTCTAAGAGTGCCTGAAAATCTTGTTGTATGTACAATGTAAAGCCTAGACTCTTATTCTGAAGTCCTGACTACGTATTGCTATCAAGGAGGTTTGAGGAATGATCTGGGGTCTACCTTAAGAAGTAATTCTGTTGATGGCTGCTAAGTGATGTACAAACATACCAACCAACCCATTATCTTAATTATCCTTCCCTATGTCATGCCTGTGACAGTTTGGTTTCTTTGTGACACTCAGAAGATGATCTGGAATTATGTGCTGTCCACCTGATGTTAGAGCTTGTTCATATATGTGTAATACATATCTCTTTTTTCCTAAGAAGGTTATCACATACATTGAAACAGGACAGATAGTTTAAGGATATAATGTTATTATGTGCATTACAGGAGCAGCTAAAGGTACAGCAAAAAGTCAGTTTCCCTTCATGCTGAGGACTGCATAAACAGAGAGAGAGAGAGAGAGTTATGCTGTTCTGAAGACCCTGCTGTCAAAATAGGCTGGACAGCCAAAGGGCTAGCTGTGGAAAGTCAATGTCAGGAGGCAGGAGAGGACAAAAATTAATATTGCAATCTATTCCAACACATGGAGACAAAAAAGGTAAAAAGGTTTTGAAATGGTGCTCTGAGATGTCCAAAAAGCAGAACATGAAAGACTCACTGCTGCCCCAATTCTCTTCATCGCTCTAAAACACCGCCATGAGTAGCCTGTTTCCATGGCATGTCTCACTTCCCCAAGTCATCCAGCACTTCCAGACCTTGTATCTCGATTAAGACCCTGGCACAGCCTGTGTTGCTGACAGTTCCTCAGCAGCACAGAGGTGTGGAGGAATTCAGGTTTGCAGTGAGGAACTTCCTGGGACTGACTTGTCTGTTCTCAGGGTAACAAGTGAGTTCATTGTGCAGAACTGAAGATCTCGATAAAGCATAGAATCATACCAGATATAACGAATTAACTTATAGTGCATTTCCCCAACTAACATAGGATTGGTCCCAATGGTGTAATAAGTGGAAATGATAAGGTGACCCTGATTGCAATGATGATGTGAATATTGTTAATGTTGATATCCTCAAATTAGCTCAGAGGGGGAAGTTTCAGTTTGAATTTTGCAAACAGTAAAATCTTTTAATTCTTTTTCCATTATTTTTAATTTCAAAGACAAGAAAAATAACAAGAATGACTGGTTCACTAAAAATAGCCACTACATGACCACAGAAATATGAGATTTCCTTGAGGAGACAGTCAGCACTGCAGGCTATACAACATTGTGCTGTATTTTGTTTAGCTATGGCATCATTCATCCAAATGTAGGTAGTTCAAAAAGGCTTGGAAAACATGGTGAGTTTTTATTAGGGAAAAGTTTTAGCAGCACACAAAGTAGAATGTTTTGTTTCTTCCAGCCATTATGGTAAGAAAAGAGATTTAATGCGTTGAGAAGTAAAGAGGACAGATTGCTCTGAAAAACTGCAGAGTGATAGAGTTGCAGCTCAGTTGAGGTATCCAGAGGGAAGCTCTGAGGGTGAAAGAACAGTTGCAGTGCACAGGGATGGGATGTTTCTCGGTAGTTGAACAATTATGGGTATTGGGACAACTTTGCTTGAGTGCATGAATAGGATGGGCTAGGACTGTGGATCAGAACAGAGGAACATGCACAGATTTTGGATGTTTGCCCAGGGAAGACAACTGGGTTGGGGTGGGAGGTAGCAATGCGGAGGTGGGCTTCCAGAGCTTGGCCTGCACTGTGTGAGTGGCCCAAGAGGGACATTGGCTGAAGATGGAGCAAGGCGGCCAATAATAGGCTTGGGGATGCAGTCATGGCAGGATAGAAGAAGCCCTCCACCATTTTCCTCTCGGGCCTGTCTCCGGCAAGTGTAAATCCCTGTGCTATCATCGATGGCAAGTCAGCAAGAAAGCATTTATCAAAATGCAAACTTGATCTGGAGCAAAAAAGGCATGTCTGTAAGTACAGGTCAAATAAGCTCAAAGGACAAACTTTGCTATGGTTCAGGTAACTTGGAGAATTGCCCTTGAATGAAGTGGGAACATGTGGTGATGAGCAGAACAGGTTGCTCACCCCCAGGCATAGCAATTCCTGTGTTTTCTCCACCGGTCTTTTTTTATTTTGAATTAGCAGCCAAGAGCAGGTAGGTAGCTCTTGAAATCATTTGCTTACAAGCCCTGATACCCATCTGGGATCAGGACAGAAATCAGATTAAGCTTGTTTGTGTGTTAAATGTTTGGGAAAAAATTACTTGTTCTAATAAGGGACAAGGGCTGAAATGTGCTCCCCAAAGCAGAGAGCCCTTGTACTTATCTGCAGAGGGAGCCTGAGTAAACTCCCATCACACCAGACTCCTCCCTCATCACCATGCTGCCTTCCCACCCTTCCAACTTGCCCTTTACCTCCCACCACATGAAAAAGATGGGATTAAAGAGAAAAAAAAAAGACTCCTAGCAAAATGCCAGGGTTTTAAATTAAATTTAAAACAGTTTAATTGCCTAATTGCTCAGCTATTTTGTGCAGTTTATTAACAGAAGCAATTCTTCGGCAGTCATGCCAACATAGCAGAAAATTGGCATTTGAGCCAGGGGGAATTAAAGAGGCAGAGTGTGGAACTAAAACAAAAAGAATGCCTCGAACCTAGTGGAACAGACATTTGAGGCTTTCATCTCATTTTTATCTCACTCCCTAATCTGCTGTAGAAAGATCAAGGCTTGGTTTTGCTTTTTAATATGGGAATGACAGTTGCTCATCACCAGTGTCTTTGCATTTGGAAAAGTACTGGATTTCCAAAGAAATGAATGTCTAAAGAAGCAGCACATTTACAAAGAAAATGAAGTGCAATTCTTGCCAGTAATACTGGCATCTTTTAAAAGAGTTAATTTGATAACATTTTTCATAATAAAACTCACTGTTAAATGTGTGTGTGTATTCAAACAAAACTAGCAAATCATCCATATAAATGAATGCATGCACTGACTGAATAGAAGAGATTAGTATTCAGTTATAATATACCACACTCATCATATGCTCTTTCCTCACCATACAGAAAGAAAAAAAAAAAAGAATGGAGAGGAAAGGAGAAGGCAGTCATGATGCAAAATAAATAATCCAATATTTATTGCCTGTAAAAGAGAAATTCTAGTTGACTATGGATGATGTGATTGCTCTAATCTTCAGGGCTGCATCCAAGTACCCATCTGTGGACCTGTCAGTATGTCCTTGCTGATGTGTCCTCTCCTTTTTTTGGTAGGCAGCCACTTGGGAAGCTTTTGTCAGGTGTTGTACAGCAAAGATATTAAGAAAGGACCCTGGACAAACTACTGGGACTTCAGTGTAAGTTCATTTCCTTTGTGTATGAAGGATGGAAACAATTCACTGCTTTGGGGAGGGCTCTATTATAACTGTGATGAACCTATTGTGTCATAATTCACCCTGCCTCAGACTAAGAATCCTGTGCACAGTGATGGTCAAGATGATATCCAGAGCAGTTTTTGTTACTGATATCAGTCAGGGTCAGAATTATAATCCAATGTATTTAAGACAGTGCTGTTGGCCATTGTGTGGCTAACTGGCATGTGTAACTGAAGGAGTTGCATTTACAAATTAAATTTCCTCCGGTGTCTGGTAAAGCAAGGCCACTTCAGACATCACAGGTGAAAATAAGTCAGAGCAGAGCCTTTCATTTCTGTGTTTGAAATGCATTTGGAGATGCCCCTTTACATTTATTGGAAGGCCTGCTTGAAATGGTAGCTCCATCCTTCCAGCTGTATAAGTGCATCATGGTAAACAGCTTTTTCCAGCTTCTATTCATCCTGTGCAATTTGGCAGGTTTCCTGGAGAAGCCCAGAACATCCCTCCTGTTGGTACCCATCTCCAAGGCCACCTTGGAGGGGGCTGAGGTTTGGGGGGGGGAGGTGGGTGGAGAGGCGGTGAGCACAGCCCTGCTCCATAGAGCTGGCATGGAGAAGGAGTGAAGAAACCTCTGTGGTGTAGCATCGTGCAAGAGCTCCCATTTAAAGCTCTCTATCTGCCCCCACACTGACACACAGAAGCACCAGCAGCTGGCGAATGAGCAATGTGTGACTATACCTCGGGGAAAAAAAAGGGCAATGCTTGCTAGATTTAGTATGAGCCATGTGCCCAATAAAAGTGTTCCTTCAGTGAGATAATCCTGATGCCTACAGTGCTGGTTGTTTGCAGAATGAGAAAGAGATGCCAGCCAATCTCACTGGGGCTGAAGGCTCTCAAAAAGCTGACTAAATGATAAGGAATCTATCCAGAATAATCAAGGCCATCACTCAGGTTCAGGTTTTTTCCTGTATGTAGAAATGAAATGATACAGTTATACTGGCACTGTGGCTGAAGCCAGCTGTAGGAGAGCTAGGTATTACTCAGTCAGAGTCAGAGAAGTCTAACTTCTCCCTGCTTGAATTTTTGCAAACAATCCCACCTCAATTTTAGTTCAGCCAAAATATCTTTGATATATTTTGACATATGACATTTTTATGTATTTCTCTATCAGAAAAACTGACATTTTCCACGGGAAGCAGTTATTTCTTGTGAATAGAATTATTTAGGTGCTAACTGTTTGTTTCAGAAAGCCAGTTTCAATGGAAAATGTTCACACTGGCTCCATTCTTTCATCATGCGGAGAAAAGGCAAATTTGCCTTCCCTTCTGGTGAGCTTTCATGACTCCATCTCTCATTCACGGTCTGCTTGTTTCAGTCCTTGGTTGTAATTGTACACAGAAGCAATGTAGGTGACAGTCAAATTTCCATATTCTCAGGGCAGAAAATTGGGAGCCATCAAGAGCAGTGGCCCAGGTGATATTCAAAGCAAGGGGGTAGGATTTCAATCTAGAGATGAAGGGGAAGCTCTCAGTTTTATCACCCATTCACTGTGGGTATAAAAGTATGAGGTGAAGAACTCGTTTCTTCAAGTAATGGACAACTTCAATTTCTTCTGGCTTTTGTGCCTCTCATCTAGAAAAATGGTGAATGGAGCATTCAGCTTCCTATCTGTTTGAAGCTTCTGACACTAGGCGATGACTATACATTCATTTTCTTTCAACTTCTCTGTTAATCTCACTGTACTGAGATGGTTTATCTCAGGCCTTGTCTCTGTTGCTACAGAAAAGTACATTTTCCCACAGGAAAACACATGTGCTTGAGCCAGGAAGCACCTGATGAGGGCAGAGAGATAGAAGTGCAGCCAGGACATGGAAAGTAAAGCTTGGGAAAAGGTTGTTCTGTGAGCTGCAGGACATCACAGCAGCACTGGGCAATGCCAAGAAGCATGGAAAGGCATCCTAAGACCTGAAAGCTAAGATACCTGATACCACTGTCACCCAAGCTCTGTATGCCATGACATGTGGCACCTGCTGCTATCCTCTCCCTCCTACTCCTGGAACCTGCAGCATGCAGTAAAGGCAGCAGCCTCTGTCTCTCCGGAGTCCCCAAAGTAGGTTCAGTAGGAGATGGACCACAGATACTCAACATGCTCAGGAATTGCTGCTTCTGCCTCAGTAGCACATGAAAGAGCACCTTGACACACCTGAGAAGAAAGAGTTTACATTACAGTGAGCTGTGACCTACTTTTAAACTCTCTCTCACGGTGCAGTGCAGGTATTGAGCGTGGCATTCAGCCCTGGCTGCTGACTTGAACTTTTGCAACTTATACCCCAGGGAGAGCACATCTCAAACACAGCAACAGCCTGGTCAGCACTCTGGGGAGTTCCTAGCTATTAAATCTAGATCTCATATAGCCTGCAAGCAGCCCCAAAGGTGTTTGCTTCACATTGTAATTTTGACCCCTAATTCACTTTGATTCTTTTAAACATCCCAGCTTCCAGCCCCTGGAGGTGGTGGCTGCTGGAGGATTCACAGAGCATCCTGGGACTCCTCATGGCCTCAAAGATTTCCAGCTGAACCTGTGCCATTTGCTTTCTGTGTTTTGGTCCTTTTGCCAAGTGCATGCCCTAATTTTCTGTCCTCTAGGTCTGGCAGCACTCATCTGCTTGCAAATGTCCCACAGCACAAAGTCCACCTCTTTTCTGTGGTCCTTCTGTGATCTCTCTCTTTGGATCAAATGCATGTTTGGCAGAAGTCAAACTCCTCTGTGCCTCATGCCCCAGAGGGGCAACCTAGAAAAGGGACTGCAGCTAACCCCTCAGACCAATCTTTTTATGTCCTATATAAAAGCTCAGGGTATGTATCCCTCGGGTGATCTTTAAAGATCAGTGGATAAAATGGTATTTCAGCTCACTGACAATAGTAATGAACACATACAAAACAGATGTGGGTGATAGATCCCAATGCCCCTCCTTCTCATAGCAGCCTCACTGAATAGAAAAGTTGACATGCAAAGTAATATCTCACTTTTTTTTTTTTTCAGCTTTATTTAATGTTTTAAAACCAGGGAAAAGAATATATAAACCCCAGACTTTTTTCTTTTTTTAAATTAGTGTTTTCCAGAACAGAGAAGACATTATTTCTATTATTTCCCCCCCCCACACACCCTTTTGCCAACATCTGCAATGTGTTTCACTTGTTCTGATGTGGCCTTCTGAGCTGAAAACCACTGTGCTGGACAAAAAATGTAGCTGGGCTTCTTCATCAAGCAGGCACATGCCTGGGAGAAGTTGCAGCAAGACATGTAGTATGTGGCAAAGCCCAGGGAGAAGCCATTCCTTGGCTGTTAGTGGAAGAGGAGCAGCGGGAGGGGACAGCTCTGAGGGAGAAGATCTACAGCATTGTGTTAGGTGCAAAGATAGGATGCTTTGCTTATTGTGCTGGAGGGACATTCAGAAGGTGAGTGGCATCATGGTGGGACATGCCAATGAGCAACGTCATTAGAGCCCTCCAGAGCCAGGGAAATGCTGGGTGGAGATTGAAGCTGGAGATCTTCTCTCTCCTCAGTTTTGTTTTGCTGCTGTCTCTGAGTTTGTCTGGAGGGCATTGTCTCACATGGCTGGGATAGAACACCCTTCCAGTATGATCTCTACCACTCAACAAGAGGCAACAGGTAGGAGATGGTGGGTTTTCATGCTTGTAGAAGTACAAAAGAAGTGAGTTGTAATCTTCACTGCAAATCTGTCTGAATATCTTTTAAGGATAAAAGAGTAAAGTCCATGAAGAAGGGAAGATCAAAGTACTGGTATTTAGGTGTGGATTGGAACTATGAAAAAGGTTTGGCCCTCAGGCAAAGCCAGAATTAAGCTCCCATTTTGGGTTAGATGGTAACAAATTCCCACCAGTTGATCTGCTCAGGCATCCACTGTCCTGGAAAACACATGACCTGGTACTGAAAAGCCAAGTCTTTTATATGTGGGTCCCAAGTAAAGGATTAATACTTTAGAGGGAAAGAATATTGGATTCAAGTATACAAATCCCCACCACTCACTGTCATATTAATACTGCTTATAGATCAGAGGAAGGTTACACTCAGGTCATAGAATCATAAAATCATCTACGTTGGAAAAGTAAGATCAGCAAGTCCAACTGTTAACCCTACTCTACCAAGTCCACCACTAAGCCATATCCCCAAGCACCACATCTATAAAGCTTTTAAACACATCCAGGGATGGCGACTCAACCACCTCCCTGGGCAGCCTGTTTCACTGCCTGACAACCTTTCAGTGAAAAAATTTTTCCTAATGTCCAGTCTAAATCTCCCCTGGTGCAGCTTGAGGCTATTCCCTCTTGTTCTATCACTAGTTACTTGTGAGAAGAGAGCAGAGCCTACATCTCTACAACATCCTTTCAGGTAGTTGTAGAGAGTGATAAGGTCTCCCCTCAAACTCCTTTTCTTCAGACTAAATAGCCCCAGTTCTCTCAGCCGTTCCTCATTGGACTTGTTCTCCAGGCCCTTCACCAGCTTAGTTGCTCTTCTCTGGACCCGCTCCAGCACCTCAATGTCTTTCTTGTATTAAGGGGCCTAAAACTGAATGCAGTACTCGAGGTGTGGCCTCAACAATGCCAAGTACAGGGAGAAAATCACCTCCCTGATCCTGCTGGCCACACTATATCTAGTACAAGCCAGGATGTCATTAGCCTTCTTGCCCACTTGGGCACACTGCTGGCTCATGTTCAGCTGCTTGTTGATCAGACCCCCAGGTCCCTTTCTGCCAGACAGCTTTCCTGCCACTCTTCCTCAAGCCCACAGCATTGCATGGGGTTGTTATGGCCCAAGTGCAGGACTTGGCATTTGGCTCTGTTGAAGCTCATACAATTGACCTCAGCCCATCGGTCCAGTCTGTCCAAGTCTGTCTGTAGAGCCTCCCTACCCTCAAGCAGATCAATACTCTCACCCAACTAGGTGTCATCTGCAAACTTACTGAGGGTGCATTCTATCTCCTCAACAAGACCATTGATAAAGAAGTTAAACAGAAGTGGTCCTAATACTGAGCCCTGAAGAACACCACTTGTGACTGGCCACCAGCTGGATTTATCTTCATTCACCACCACTCTTTGGGCCCGAACATCGAGCCAGTGTTTTACTCAGCAGAGCATTCACCCCTCCAGGCCTAGAGCAGACAGTTTTTTCATTAGAATGCTGTGGGAAACTGTGTTGAGGGCTTTATGGAAGTCCTGGCAGACAACATCCACAGCCTTTCCCTCATCCACTAGGTGGGTCATCTTGTCATAGAATGAGATCAGGTTCATCAAGCAGGACCTGCCTTTCATAAACTCATGCTGACTGGGCCTGATCACCTAGTTGTCCTGTATATGATGTGTAATGGCACTCAAGATGATCTGCTGCAAGACCTTCCCTGGCACCGAGGTCAGACTGAGAGGTCTGTAGTTCCTTGGATCCTCCTTTTGGCCTTTCTTGTAGATGGGAGTCACATTTGCTACCCTCCAGTTCACTGGGACCTCCCCAGTTATCCAGGACCACTGGTAAATGATGGAGAGAGACTTGGTAAGCACATCTCCGACTCCTTCAGTACCCTTGGGTGTAACCCATCTGGCCCCATAGACTTGTGTATGTTTAAGTGGTGTAGCAGGTCACTGACTATTTCCTCTTGGATTGTGAAGGTCTCATTCTGCACCCCCCTCCCTGTCTTCCAGCTCGGGGAGCTGGGTGTCAGGGAACAACTAGCTCTACTGCTAAAGACTGAGGCAAAGGAGGCATTATGCACCTCAGCCTTTTCCTCGCCCCTTGTCACTATGTTTCCCTCTGCATCCAATAAAGGATGGAGATTCTCCCTGGTCATTCTTTTGTTGTTAATGTATTTAGGAAACATTTTTTATTGTCTTTAACAGCAATAGCCAGGTTGATTTCTAGCTGGGCTTTGGCACTCCTAATTTTCTCCCTGTATAGCCTCACTGCATCTTTGTGGTCCTTGTGAGATCCCTGCCCCCTCTACCAAAGACTGCAAACCCTCCTTTTTTTCCTGAGTCCCAGTCAAAGTTCTCTGTTCAGTCAGGCCAGCCTTCCCCGCTGTCCTATCTTTCAGCACACTGGGAGAGCTGCTCCTGCACCTTTAAGGCTTCCTTCTTGAAGCATGTCCAACCTCCATGGACTCCCTTACCCTTCAGGACAGCCTCCCAAGGGACTTTGGCAATCAGTCCCCTGAACGGGTCAGTCTGCCCTCTGAAAGTCCAAGGTGGCAGTTTTACTGACCCCCCTCTTTACTTCCCCAGGAATTGAAAATTATTGTCTCTTGATCAGTATGCCCAAGACGGCCTCCAACCATTAGCTACCCCGCTAGTCCTGCTCTGTTCACAAGCA
>JAAGNO010013442.1:43981-66318 GCA_033439905.1 Ceryle rudis | reverse complement strand
TTTCATCCCCATCCCCCTTCAAATCTAGTTTAAAGCTCTTTCAGTGAGCCCTGCTAATTCTTGTCCCAGGATCCTTCCCCCCTTTGTGACAAGTTTACCCCATCTGTTGCCAGCAAGCGTGGTGTCTTATAGAGCATGACATGTCTCTGTTTTCCAATCTATCCTTTGATACGTTGGATCGGAAGTGGGAAACTGACAGCATATGTAAACTTCTCTGATCACTGAAATTAACTGGAAAAATCAGACGTGAATGCTTAGCAGAACCCTTATCTTCCAAATTTGTTGAAACTTCAAATCCTACCTGTATCCCAGGAGCAAATTTCAATATGGAGCCAATTTCCTAGATTTTAACATTTGTTTCTTTCATGTTTTTTTTTTAAATAAAAGTAATAGATTGTTAATATGACAGCCCGGTGATTAAACATATTTAGTTCCTATTGAAAAGGAAATGGGTTATGACTCTGCATGTAGACAATGTATCATTTCTTAAAAAAAATCACCCTAAATGATAATGTAACAGAAATGTTTTCTTTGGCTAATCCACTTCTTCACTCTGCTCTGCCCAAATTGTTTTTCTGAGAGGACTAGCATATGATACAGATCTGATAGGATGTTTTATTTTGGACTAAGTAATTGCATTAATTGGTACAGCCAATGATCAATGTTATTTATTTAAAAGAAAAAAAAAAAACAAAACAAACAACCAAACTACAAAGCCTTACCATTTAAAAGCCTTCCAAGAAAATATTTGAGTAGCGAAGCCATTTTAGGCACAGTTAACCCTTCTGTCTGCATCTCTGCCAAATAAATCCTCTCCTACGCTTGCACACGCACAAGAGCCGCATTAAGAGGTACTATCATAGGACCAGAGAAAGAAAAGAAGTGCAGTTCAATACTATCCTTCTCTCCCTTGCCCAGCTGAAAGATAGAGAATGGATCATGACAGAAACACTCATTATAACATAGTGGATGTTTTCACATGATACTGCAGAGACACAGTGAACTGGAAGACCCTTCTAGGATGACATGTGGGACGAGTCCTTCCTCTTGCTCGACCCACTGGCCAACCTTCTCTTGCACAGATTAGGGCTTTGTGTGATGTTCTGTGACACAAAATTTGACTTATGGCAACAGGAGTCCCAAATGTGAACTATTCAGGGTCAGACTGGGATAGATTTCCTCCATAGCTTTGAATTTATCAGATTGGCAGATTAGCAATTATCTGCACTACAGTTTCGGTGGCCTCAAGAAAGATGTGGTGACTGTCCTGAAACACTGAGGAACTGGAAACATTATGGTTTGAGCAGCTGTTTAATGCAGACCCTTTTGAAGCAGTCATTTCCTCTCACCCCAATAACCTCTCTTGCTAGCAAAACCATCGACTCTAACATTGTCGGAAGTGAACGCATTCAGTGGGAAGCCAGGGATTCATCTGTCTTCTGACAGTAGGAGCTGCTGTAGTATTGTACATGTCCCTGCAGACACCCAGATTAATGGTTTGACCTGGTTCCAAACGTAAAAAAGTGTTTGTGGCAGAGGCTTTGTCACAAAAGGCTGCCAAAATATTCTGCCAGACAGCAATAAACTCAATTTACATTATAACTTAACACTTCCTTACCCCTCATCCTCCTGCCAAGTATGACAACATAACATGCAGGAGCCTGCAGCACAGTGTAGGAAAAAAAACCCAACCCACCTCTAATGTTTTCAAGCAGAAAATTCATATGAAAGACCAATTTGCTCTCTCGATGAGCTGCTGGAAACTTGTGGAAAGCACTGTTAATAATGCCCTTCCCCACTACCTTCCCCAACTACCTCCTGCCTGGCTCAGGGTATGTGCAGAACATGCTGGGCAAAACACTGTGCTGTGTTTCTGCACTTGTATCAAGAGACAGAAAGGTCTCGGCTGGTCTCATCTGACATGACTATGGAATAGCAGCTCTGTGGCTGCCATTGGACCCGGCACCTTTATGCATTGACATCCTGTTGCTGGGGCCTCAACAAGGAAGATGTTTTGCCCTGGTCTTGCCATGCTTCTTTGCTCAGAAGAGACTCTGCCTTTTGCAGTCAAGACAGAAACAGTTTTTGCCCTTGCCTGTGATGCAGACAGCTTCTCCCTGATGCTGCGGAAACCTCCTGCCCACAGCAGCCTCACAACTTCTTGCACCTTCCCTTTGCCAACACTTTTTCCTCCTCATTGTCACCTGGAACTGAGATGATTTAAGGTCATGTGAAACTCATGCTATTTAAGAAGTGCAAAGGGAATTTCAGTCGATAATCAGTAGAATTTCCTCTTCACTAGCATAGGTATACACTTACGTTAAGAGCTGTAAAGCATTACAAGTTATTTTGTTGCTTGTGCTATCTGTGTTTAAATCTGATTTAACCAGCAGTTCTTTTGAACTTGAGAATATTTTGCTCAGTTCCAAGAGCAAAGCCAAGAGTCCCCATTACGGAAGCACAACAGATGTCCAGAGGACACAACGAAGAGCAGCTCATGGGCGCAGTTCATGCTGCTGGAATTTTGCTGTCTTCTACGGTGACCTCCAAACTCTGCTAAGGGCATTAAAAACACCAGAGCCAACTCTACTCAAAAAAAAATATTTAACATGAAGGGAAACATGTTCAAATGCAATGAAAAGCAGAGCATCAGCAAACTGCAGCAAAGGACAAAATCTGCCTGTGTTTCCAGAGTAATGACTGTATGACTACATCAGCTGTGTGTATCCACGCAGTAGCCAGCCATATTCAATATTTTTAATGTATACAGCCATATTTTGTCTCCAGCAACAGATTATTGCTGTAATCTCTGCATTAAAACCTCAGTATTTTCTAACAAAAGATAACAATTTCTGAACAGTTCTGATGGAGCTCCTGCTTTCTTTTCTTTTTTTTTCTGGTACAGGTAAATTCACCTACATGACCTCTTACTCCAAATGCTCTGTTTCTTCTCCCATTTTTGACAGCTAATGACAAAGACTTACCTATTTTCCTTCCCCTCCCAGACATGGTTGTATCTCTGAGAAAGGCCTGGTGACTGCACTCCAGTATATTTAAAGGAAGAATTCCTTGTTAATATGGTTTTCTAGAAAGTAGCCTGTTTGTTTATGGCTGACTCAGAGGACAGGCAGAAAGGACACACAGATTTCTGGTCATGGACATAGACACACCACAGTGTTTTGTAGTTGCTGCTCTGAATTTCACAAGCAGTTTGGAATGAAAGCTATGGTGGGCAATCAGGCTCTTTTTTTATGATAAGCAGGTAAAGAAATTGGTGTGAATTCCCAGCGAGAAAATGGTGGGCACAAGTTTTCTAAGCTGGAAATGAAAACAAAGACCAGTCCCATGTGTGTAGTCTGGAATAACGCCCATCAGTTTAACTCCAATAGGAAAATACAATGGTGTCCTAGGTGTCTGGAACTGTCTCAAACAATCCACCCTACCATTAGTGCTAGTAATTTGCTTTTCTCTTCAACATACAGGTGCAGTTTTATCAAGCCCGAAAGCTCAATAACAGAACAAAGCTATTCACAACCCCTGCTTCTAAATCAGCCACTGTGGCCATTACCATGAGCTAACTCCATCAGAAGCATCTCTGGTGATCCAGGGGGAAAAGGCTAGTGGTCCAGCTCAGCTCCTGTCAGACAATGAGCTACAACAGCAAATAATACATGCCTGGGGCTAGGCTTGCATTAACCTTGCTGTTGGCAGCCCCATCAAACAGAATAAGGACTGGTCCAGAGAACTGTGATCTTTTCTTGACCTTAGAGGGTCATGGTCCGTGAGAGTCACCCTGGGTCTGTGATGAACCTATGTAGATTTGTGGCTTTTGGTTTTAGCATTTTGTCAGACAGGCTGCTTTCACTAGCACAAGAACTGCTTTTTAAAGGAATCTACAAGGCAAATATCTTTTGTCTCCCTTGTTCTGATAACAAAGGCAAGGCAAATTACTAGGAAGGCTGAAATGAAAATGGAGAATGAAAATAATTAAACCGTTCTCCTATAAGCCATGCTGGGCCTGACTTTCTGCTCTAGCATTATACAGTTAGAGTCAGCAGGAGCAGAGCTGTCTGTGAGAAGGACTCTCAGGGTTATCTTAAGTAGTTCTAATGTAGGCAATGTTTTTTGTTTCTTTCATGTGTCAGCAAATGGCCCCACATACCTATCCTGTCAGTTCAGCACACTCTATGCAATGAGCCACACTCCAGAGATCCATGTGTCTTGTCAACCCAACATCAGCCATCGAAATAAGCCTTGCAAAGCACTTGGTATGTGCTGGTCCCAGAAAGACAAACATGTTTTTGGTGGGCCTAGACACTCAGTGCTGGATAGCAGTTTGGATGGGCAAATGTGAAGCTTAATGGTGCTGAGAATACACCTAGCAGGGAAAAATTCCTGCATATATTTTCTTTGTATCTTATTTTTAATGAGTGGATGTAGCAACCCTTAAAGACCCAAATAGTCATGCAGATTGCAGACCAGAATCCTGAGGGCAGATACCTTGCAAGATTCCCCACACAGCTCTGCCAACCTCTTCATTCCTGACCTGAAATTGCCTTGTTTGGGCACAGAGGCTTAGCTCTGCCTGTACTCCTCTGTGCTTGCTCTCAGCCACCTCTGGCATCCTTTACACCAGCTCTGGAGCACCCCATCTAACAACCTCTCCCCTGACTGGCAGGATGTCATAGTCCACCAACCCATATATCATCTAACATACAGGGTGAGGCACTTGTCTTGCAACCTCCTTTGCAATCACAGGTCTGCTTGAGCATGGATAGCTTCTCCCAGCCCAGGATGGTTAAAGATATAATGCATATGGAAGAGGAAAGTGGGTGAAATCAATCAGCTGAATATGGCCAAAGCCAGATATGAATCTTGATCTCCCAAGATGAAAGTTGCTCTAAACCGTCATGGAAAACACTATTGTGGGAGGATTTTGAAAGCATTTGGCACTGATTCCACTCTGCTCCCCCTAAATCTGTGGGATTGCAGCACTTGAAGGAGCAGAGCTTTACCCTTATGAAGTGTTTCAATATTATTGACTGATGAATTTGCACATTATATATGTGAAGCCATATGTGACTGTCAGAACCACTCCAGTTTCCTATCCTTTGCAATGTGTTGTGCTGCTTTTAGCACAAAGAAACATACGCCTCCTATCATTCATATCGACATGCCATCGGTTTGCTTGGCTCATTTCTCGACCACTGGAGATTGGAGTAGCAGTGCTCAAGACAATGGGTTACTCTGATTTAAACAAGGTTCAGCTTTTCCCTAAATTGACCAATATATTCAAAACGGTGCCACACTGGGGTGAAAACAGGACTTCATTTTTGGTTAGAAAACCAGGATTCCCTTTTTAGTTCATTACAGGCATCTTCCAGACCTGCCTGCTGTCAGTGTTCAACTTGGACATTGCAGTGACTTCATTCCATGGAGATAAAGTCTAGAGACCAAGAACAATGGTCTCTCTAACTTGTAAGTCTGTCTTTGGTACCATGCTAGGAGCTCTTAACACAACCATAGGAGTTCTAGGCAAGGAACCCTGCACAAAACACTGTGCAGATATGCAGCAGAAAGAAAATTCCCGCCCAGAGCTGTTACAGTCAACGTGCTCTGCATCCTCCTTAAATAGGCAAGTTTGGCTCTGCACCCAGCTGTCAAAACAGGCCAGAAGTTCAGATAGCACAGAGAAGGTGCAGTGTAGTCTTAACAGAAGACAGGGAAGAACAGAAACCTAGAAAGATACTTAGATCCATTAATAGTTTTATTTTTTTTTTCCTCTCCTGTGAATAAAAGGATAGGTAATAATAATGGGCCTGGTTGTTAACAGCAAAACACTACCATCAAGTTTGCTCCAAAACTCCTATCTCTGTCATGCAGTACCCAAAAGAAAAAAGGTAAAGCAGTTCAATGGCAGGAGGGAGTCTAAGTTCAACTTGTTGAACAGAGTTTTATACCTTTGAGTGTCATTGATATTTACGTATGTTGGGAGAAGAGAAACTCTGTGCAACAAGTATGGAATATATGCACTCAAAACTTCACTCACTGTTTAGACACACATATACATGGTACCATGTACAAGTCAGTGGCACTCGATGCTTTACAGTTCTTATCCAATCATTGTGCCTCGGTCAGAGTTACACCTCATTTCCCCCTCCCCATAAATATATTATGATCACATAATGTTTTAATAACTTCATGGGAAAATTGAAAATAAGGCAAAGATGACAATTTATGGATATAAATTTCAACAGCCTGGGTTTTTTTATGAAGTCATTAAATGCTTTGAATTGAACAAAAGGTAGTCTCATGTTTAGCAGCAAATTGGAAATACGGTGAAGTCTATAACTCTGGGAAAATAAAACCAACTTTTCCAACTAATTTCCTTTCCATTAGGCTCCACGACTCAACAGGCAATGGTATGAATTTAGGAGGATCAGTAGACATCTTGATGAATTCCCAGCCTGACCATTGATGGTGATTTCATCACATCTTTTTCATTCACAAGTACTTTAAGCAAATATGCTCTTTACTGTGATTGATGGCAAAGGACTGCATTTCAGCATATATACGAGGATGACATGAAGAAATAAAGCCATTTCTTCAGCTTAGCTTCTTAATATGATCCTGCTTTTGTCTTAAAATTAGGGACTAAATTTTTATATGGGCTAAGTTTGAACTTTCTGTATCTTGCTTGCTGTAACTCAGTTCTTTGTTCAAACCACCTTTCAACCTGCTGACAGCAGCTCTCAACTTTGCGGAATAGTGGCTGAACATGGCACTGTCAGGTCTGAAATCCAAGGGTTAACCTTCACAGTTAGAAAAGCCCAAATCAAATCCACATCATCAGAAGACTCTGCATTCAATTAGCACCCTTAATGTCTCTAACCCTCTATGTTGGTTCATCTCCCACAACAACCACTTGTCCCACAGGATGGGCTCAAAAGTTATTTTGGAGCAGTTCACAAGGAAGCAGGTGGCATATTTGGGCCGAGAAGCTTTCTCAGAGCAGTGTGAAAGTCCGTAGCACAAGAGAAGCAGTCAGAAGCAGCAGCTGACAGGCTGCTGAAGACGCTCAGTGTACAGAATTAGAGAAGATGCTCTGCTGGTGACTAGAAAATTCACATGCTGAATCTCCAGGGAAAGAAATACTAGTCACCTTAATTAAAAAAAAAAAAAGGTGCTATGTGAAGCAGAGTGGCATCATCAAAGTGCTAATTCGTTTTAAGACTGATTTACTATCTGCTGAGCTAATAGATTAACAAAAACAAAACACAAACAGTGGGTGCGATATGCTGGAAAGTCACCAACTTGAAGAAGATTTACATGTAGTGATGAGAGGGGAAAAAGCCATTCCTTTCCAGTTCGACTCATTTGAACTTGTGCCAGGCACAACAAAGGAATTGTGAAGATCTGGTGCATGCATAATCCTTATGGGTACATGTGTACAATGGCTACTGTGAGAAACACAACACATGCAGGGATGCTGCATTGAATAGGGGTCAATGTACAAACACTGAGAACAAAACAACGGTGGAAGTTGGATAGTACAAAGCTGGGGATAATGAGAAAGCCTTTGTGCTTGCATGTGTGTCTGCATGTGTGCCGGACATCTGCTTGCGGGGGGTGTTATGAAAACAAGCTTCATTTGACAAGCTTTTTATTACTCCCATTGAAGTATGAAAGTATCCCTCGCCTTGGGCAAAAAACTCAGCTTCCCTTGGACAGGCCTAGAAGACAATACCAGAAACACAGGAGAACAGAGAGGTGGTTTGTGGTACTGTGAGCAAAATATCTAGGTCCCACATCAGCCTCTCTGCTTTCACTGTGGTTGAGACCCTCATAACCCTTCCAGCCCCTCTTGCAGCCCTTTCCCTTTCCTCTTTCTTACCCTTCACGGTGGAAACATCACACAAGTGGTGACAGCAGCTTATTTCAAGCAAATGCTCCCTGAAGTTTTATGGAAGGAGTTAAAGACTCCTTGTGTCAAAATCTTATCCTAAGTCAGTAGGAACAATTTGTCTCCCAGCAATTTGTGATCAATTTTTGGGAACTTCAGGAGATGTTTAGCAAGGAACACAGGTGAGGAGAGATTTCAGGAAGCTCTCCTTTTGGCAGAAGGCAGGATGGGTAGGAGCACACAGAGCAGTTCCTCTTCTATGTGCCAAAATACTGTCATGCAGAAACTTGCATCTTCTCCTTAGTTCACTTCTTCAGCATCATATCACCCACCAGACAGAGACAGCAGGAACTCCAGGCCGTCTGGGGGAATAGACCTTACTGACTAGCCATCATGACTCTCCAGTGTCCCAGACCTCCTGTCACTGTTGGAGCAGCCCAGCCCTCCCTGGAGCAAGGCTGAGGAGCTCAACACAACACTCAGATCAGCAGCTGAAATTCTTGACATGGTAGCAAGCGAGAGGGAGTGGCAAATCACTGTATAATGCAAGTGAGACACTGGTGAAATATCTACCATATTCAGATATAAAAAGCAGCTCTTTCTCAGGCTATTTGCTGGTAGGTCAATGTTGCCATTCTTAACTGCTTTGAAACACAAGCTGGCATTTGTCAGTGAGATGAATACTATGTCTTTCAGGCCAGAGATGTATTGCAGGCTCTAAAGCCACCTAACTCACCGTAGAAGCAAAGGCAACGTTAGGTTGTTTTCTACTCAGCTGCAATCAATAGGAGCCAGCATGGGAAAGGAGGTGAGCACCCATACTTGTACACATTGAGCAGGCCAACACCATCTTCGCAATCCCAGGCATGGGAATTGCAGGCTTGCTAGGGCAGTATTATCCATCATGTAGAAAAGCAGACAAAGACTCAGACAAGAATCCTGTATTAATCAATAGCTGATCTCTTTAAGCAAATCATTTCCAAATTTAGGAGCTGTGCTAGCACCGGGAGACCCAGTAGGGATTACAGCAGCAGTTTTACCACACAGAGTGCTGCCAACATGAACTTAATTTACTGAGGCTTTAGAAGAAGGAGGGTGAAATCAGACTATGGTACAAATCATGTTGCTACTATAAGTTTAGTTTGCCAGACACAAATATCCTTCCAGCCAGGTGGCCTAGTGCAATAAGCTAACATATGTCAGACTGCCACAGACCCCCAATTTAAAGTTTCCATTTGGCTCAGTGGGAATTAATTGTTACGTTCTGGCTTCTTCTGTTTTCTTTTTAATGTCAAACACCCATCCAGCGAGAGCTGCAAATAATACCCTCCTAAGGGTAACTTGTGAGCTCATTGCTCGTTTAAGTCACATTGAGTGAGAATGCTCCCTAGCTGTGCTCTGTGAATCAAAGGCAGAGCATATGCAATCATCTGAAGCAGTGGCAGCAGACGCGTTTCCCAGAAACCTTTGGGAAACCTGACACAATTACCGATCAATACCCTCTCCAGTTAATTGATGAGCCATAGAGCCAAAAGGGAAAAAGAAAAAAGGAAAGAAAGAGGCTATCAATAAATAATCTTAGTTAGGAAACTGAGGTCTAAGAAGAGGTGCTTGAAGTTTAAGGGAGGATGCCCATGTCCAGGAAGAAAAATGAGAATTAAGGAGAAGAGGCATGCTCTCAGACAGATGTTTCTCTCAAAGATAATGGGCACAGCAGAAACTGAGTAGGATGCGATGATGAACCCTGGAGAGACTGAAACCACTGGGTCCTATAAAACATCTGCTCATTGCTGCTGAATTGCTACCTGAGACTCTCATCCTGACCTTTTCCTTATTCCCACTCTGGAAACCCTTCCTCAGTCCTTACTCACACTGAGCCAAGACTTCCTTCAATTATTCAAAGTTGAAATTCTTTTCGGTGTAATAAGGGGTTGCTCTGAACTGGACCCAGTTTAGGAACTCAGCTGGTACATTCAGTCCAACTCACAGCAGGACAGAGTTCCTGCAGCATGGCAGGACTAAGCACAGCAGAAGGAACATTCCCAGGAAAGTATTAGCAGAAAAGTCACAGATGAGGACTGATGTTTATCAGCAGAGTTTCAGAGGTGGTGGCGAGCCCAGAATCCACTTCATCACAGCTATGGAGAAACTCAGAGCCCATAAATTAGGCCAGGAATCTTTGTCTCTCTGAGCCTGAAACTCAGGCTTCCTCTGTGAATACCTACTGAAGCTCTACTGCCTGCTCTGAGGTGAGTTTGTCCTGTCACTCTGGCTTCAAGTCACTTTACTGCATATGTCACTATTAACCCCTCAGAAAACAGGGCAATATTTGTCCTAACTTGTGTCATATCGCTATCAGGAGGTTTCATAAATGACAGCCAGGATAAAGGTGTTGAAAGGAGCTCTGAGCCTGTTGCTTTTATTGAACACATGGGAGAGGCTGTTCTATCAGCTGTCACATGTACTAAAGACAGCACCCTCTTGTCTTTTGGCCGAGGAGCTGACATGTTTTTGTGGTAATCCTGGCCTTTTAAAGGGCCATTTCTGAGCCACGGGTTTGCACTGCACCCATCTGTCTTGTTAGTCTCTGGGCTGACAGCAGGAATCGGTGCAGTGCTTGACCTGGTTAACCCCCTGAATGCTACGCCTGTGGTGTGGAATGGTGCATCTTCCCCTAGCAGCACAGAGTTCAACGAGCAGCCCCCACAGAAGCCCAGTAGTTTCTAAAGGAAGGAAAAACTGCATGTGCATGCGTGTGCACGCATGTGTACGCGCGTAGAAATAGGGAAGGGGAACAAGGTCACCCCTTTGAAACTCCTCTTGTTCTTCCCTTTGATGTGATGGCAGGTCTGGTGCACACACACACAACATCGTTGCTTTGATAAATCCGTGCCTTACAGGCAAGATTTCAAAGGGAATTTTCAAGTACCTTCCCTCCCCTCTCCTGATGAGTTTGAGCAGGGAAAGAGGGAAGCCAGGTGGACGTGGGGAAGTTGAGGCATCAACTGTGGAGGGCGCAGATGTGATAATCATCTGCAGTACTGAAATCACTCTTGGCACAGGTACGGCGGAAGGACCTTGCTTCTGCCTTCCAGGTTGGTGGAAGGGGCTACACCTCTGTGCCAGGGTTGCCAGAAGTTCATTTGAATGCTCTTATGGGAGGGAGCAGGCTTTGATGAAATTTTATTCACATTGCTCTGGGAGTTTGTTGTGGCTTCTGGTCTGTTGGCATGGAAAACAAAACCCTGCTGTGATTTCTATTGACTCGTTTTATCATTTGGAACCTGTAAATGAGGTTGATGTCTCTTGTCTTGGGAGCAGTGCAGTTTTGCAGAGACCAGGAAGGGATACTCTGTGACCCTGCATGTAGGGAGATGGAGGCTTCCCTCTATCCTCAGCCAAAAAGGATATACACTTTGGAGTAGAAGCAGCATTTGGAGCTTGTGAATAAGAAAGAGTCTAATGTAGGAGCCAGATGCCTCCAAGGAGGAATCTGGCTTAAGAATTTTAGTGTGGAAAAAGGGGACACAAAGATACTGTAACCTCTAAAACATTTGTGGGGTGAAAATTCAGTCTTATTAAAGTCACTGTGAATTTCACCATTACCTCCAAAGAAAAGAGGCTTGTTTGCCCTTTTTGGTTTAAAAGCCTCAGCTGAAGCAAGAGCACATCTTACATAGATCAGCCGCACAGAGTTTTGCTCTGCTGTGCCCATCAGCTGCATGGGCCATCATTCTGCACCCATTCAGGAGTGCTGAAATATGCCTTCACGTGCATGATAATGCTGGGTTTTAGAGAAGAGTCAAGGAAAGAGGGACCATTGAAAACTACCTTTAATATACATGCAGGTTATGAGCTGCATGTGGGCATGATAAAATCATCAAACAACATGAAATCTCGTAAGATTTGCTCTTGCTCTGGGAACGTTACCAATTCTGATACACGCACAGCTCTGTCAGACCCTTTTCAAGAGTAGAAATGGTGGCAACAGTGCAGGTGGTACATACAAAATTTAGCACACCTCTTCCATAAACAACACCTTTTCTGACAGAATATATGTCAGAGATTAATTTAATACGGATACCAGCTCCAAAATTTGCTGCTTTATTATGGGAAATAAAGGATATATCATAGATATCCAGAGAAACTGTGGGAAAATTCTCATAAAGTTCCTCTTACATCACTCAAAACATTCAGTTCTTTAATTTGTCCTGCTCACATTTCTCTTGAAATTATGCATTTTGATGACAGTTCATTTACAAAATTAATATTTTTTCCCCCCAAGTAGATCCTAATAATATGATTTTGTTAGTTGGGTGGAGTTGGTTTTTTTGTTTGGGTTTTTTTGTTTCTTTGGTTTTTATTTTATTTTAGTTTGGCTTTTTGTTTTTGGTTGGTTGGTTTTGGGTTTTTTTTTTTTTTTTTTTGTAATGGGATAGTAAATTACCTTCAGAAAGGATTTGAATTTTTATTTTGAGGGGAAATTGAGTAATTTTATCATGGCAATGTTAGAGTAATTTGGAAGTCACTGTCAAATGCAGAACAATACCCATTTTTTTCCCATGTGAAACATTGCTTCCCTGATCTTCCCATAAATCTCTTTTATTTTTCTCTGAACATTTTTTTTAACCACACTTTCTCCAACCAACTTACATACAGATGAGCAAAATAGTTCCTACAGTATGATTCTCATGCATCTATCAAACCTCAGACTTCTGTTAGGGATAAAAAAAAAAAAAAAAGGAAAGAAAGGACAATTACCCTATTTCTAATGGATTAACAACCTATCAATTTCATTTTGTATTGAGGGATTTGAATTTATTTACAGAGGCAGTGGAATACTTGGTTGAATTAACAATTTTTGCCTGGTTTATAGTGAAAGCAGAAAACCTCTCCTAATTCACCTTTTATGTGATATTATAAATCAGCTTAGGTTCATAAGGAATTCTATGATTTTCTACTCTAATATACTCATAAAGCAGCATAAAGGGCTTTAGCATGAATTGTAAAATGGAAGTAGTCACTATATACCACATATTGCCAGCAAGCAGTATGACATCAATGTGTTCTTGGAGCAGCAACATATGGTTTCCAAAAAAAAATCCATCTTTAAATATACATTGATTTTACTGAGATGGGAAATTTAGAATGAAAAACCTGTAGGAGATAGGGTGGTGGACCTCAAGTCAAATATTATGATCTGCTGAATTGAATCTAAATTTTAGATTGATCTCAGAAGCAGCAGATTCTTGCCTGAACTTCTGTAGTGATTTGAAAAAGATGGTGTTCAGGAACTTTGCATGTTACCACAGAGATATGTAGCCAGATTACCTCTGTCAGGATGACAGAAATAGAGTTTCTCCTCTGACTACAGAGCCCCAAGGCATCCTAAGAGCCCCGGTATATTAGATTATCTTGGAAAAAGAGTTCAAAAGCCAGAAAGTACCTGAAATAAACCAAAAGGAAACATGCTGGTATTTCCTAATATAAATTACTCAACTTTTTATTTTGCCAAAGTTGTCTATTTTGCACCAATCCGCTCCAACCCAAATGTTGTAATGTCAGAAATTCGTACAAGGTTGCAGCTTGCATTTCCCGTTAGCACCAGCAACAAGAAATTTATGTAGGGCTTGTCATTGTTCTGTTCGAGTCTCTTCTAAACTTTAATTAATCTGTCCTTTCAACACCCCTGCAGCCCTGTAAAGTAAGGGTACAGCTGGTATTCCTTTTTGCATGATTATATGCCTTGCCCAGGGTCACCCTAAGAGTATGAGGCAGAGCCAGAAACACAGCCTAACTATTCTTAATCTCAAAAGGCTATCCTTCTTCAAATCTCAGCCTTTGACAAATCTTGGCAGAGGTTCAGTCAAGTCTTATCCTAAATTCCTTCAACAGTTGGTTCGCATTCACTAAGAGCTGAGCTCCAGGGGCGTACGATACTCAGCCAGGCTGGCTTCTGCATGTTTTCTTGGCCAATATGGCTGAGGGGTGCCATATCTGAATCCAGCCAAGGCTTTGAATTTTTTGAAATTCATCCACTGCTCATCCTTACTGCTCACACCTCCAGACAAAGGGAAGCAACTGCTTTTCTGGTACAGCTAGAAGGAAAAGGAATTTCTCTTTCTGCACTTATTCAATCATATTTAGCTTGCTTTCTCTCTCTTTTTACAAAATGCAGCGCATAAGTAAGCTATAAAAAGCAATGAGCTCCAATTTATGCAAATAACATGTTAGTGCACCATAAGTTCCTGTTCCTTCAATGAGTTAGACTGGGATAAATTTTTATGTCTGGGTTTCATGCTGACATCTCTTTAGATGCTGGCTAGTATTGTAAGTGTCAACTGGAGGGCACCTAATGTATCAGCCTTACCAAATCAAGGTCAACTGCCCATATAAAGACCTGACCGAAGTATTGCCAAATAGTAATTTCTCTGTTCTACTTCGCCCAAGGGAAAGTGCAGCCATGGCCGTTTGTTCCCTTCCTGGCACTCTTTGGTGCAACACATCTGTTGCTTCAGCTGCTATCAGAGCTTTTGGCAATTCCCTGCCCCTATTTGGTCTTTGCCAGCCTGCTTTGCACGGCAATTTGCATAGCACCTCCTTTCTGTTTGAAACCAGGGCTAATGGAACAGGTGGCTGTCATTATTAACAGTGCTTCCTAACTAACTCTACTCCAGCACCACCACTTCTTGCAACACGCCAGTGCCATTCCTTCCTTCCTGTGCATTGTGGTGGCACAGCCTGCTGGTGCACCCCTTTTCCCACAGTCCTGCGTTTCCTCAAAAAGGAACAAATGGGCTGTCATCAACCCATCCAGCATCCCCTTTCTGCAAGCTGAATACCCTCCCAGACCAGCAATTCTTAATCCAAACTCTGCTGTCCATGGGGAATGGGAGGAATAGGTGTACAGATGGAGAGGGCTGGAAAAGCTGGACAATGGCAGTGCCACAGCCACGGGAAATCTGTTACAGAAGGACCTCCTCTATGGCACAGCTTCTGGAGCAGAGCTGGAAATGCCAGAAGGAAAGGCTGACCTGTGGGGTTGGTGGCTTGGCCAACATGGCCCTTTCCCTTTCTGCTTTTTATCACACATTTCATTTCTCACCTACAGTTGCCAGTGAGTAGGACTGGCCTTGGGAGTTTCAGTCTGAGCAAAGCTTAGTGATACAGTATGAAGAGCAGTGGAGAGAGCTATCATTCGAGAGCACCCTTGTTCCTGCAGAGCATAGCACAGAGTGATCTTCCTTGGGAGCAAATCACTCATCAAGAGATGAAGTCAAATGGAAGGACCACATAGTACTGTGGGCCAGGCAGTTCTGAAAGGGATCCTTATCCTTCAGCATCAAACTCTCTCCACTGGACTACTAACCTCACTGAAAGGCTTCCTGTTAGAAGGTCCTCAAAAAGTCTTACTTCCATTTGTGCTTTAGTAAGTTATACTATGGTCCATTCAAGAGCAAACTCTTGAGAGGAAATTTCAGAGTCCTCTTTGTCTACTGAGAAAATCAACCAAGCATTTGAATCAAGGTTGGTTTTGAAAAAGCAAGAAGAAATTAATGGCATTTATTTTAGCGTGACACGTGGCATAGATATGCATTCTTTCCATCCTGCCCTACAACAGAATTTCCACTCTCTTCAGTGAAAACATTTATGTATTAATGAAATATATTAAATATTGCTATAATAAACAACCATCATTATGTTTCTTGGGGCTCCCCCAGTCATGGCTCACTGTACATCATTAGTAGAACAGTAAAATAAAATTACAGCTTTATAATAAAAGAACACACTCTGTATGGTAATTTACCCCTTCAGGAGGCATCCTCTCAAATTCATTAGATTACAATACCGATTTTCTACAGTTCTTTGAGGAGCACAATGTTTAACATGATACGCTGCTCTTGAGTCCTCTGGAGGACTCATTTCAGCGGGGCTTACGCAAACAGAGATATGAAATTCAACAAGATTTATCTCCATTATAGTTCTTCTCTAAAGATTTCTCCTCTGTCACAGGACTGACGCTGAGATACCTCAAGCTTCTTGGCACTTTGCACCTGAACATTTTTCTACAGAAGATGACTTGGGTAAGTTTTTCAGAATCTGCTGTAACCAAACATCCTTGGCTATGGAAACATCCTGTATTATGTTTTGCTCAACAGTGTTGCAAATCTGGAGTTGGTAAAGATGTACTTGAATAACCTTTTGCCGTGGTCTGAATTCACACTTGACCTTTTCTTTGATAGGTGGCATGGCACATGGTAACAAGAGCTCTGACTTGAAGGAAAGCTCCAAGAAAGGGTATTCTCAAGCTGTGTGCTGCGGCAAAACACATATGGTGTCTTTATGACCTAGATTTTCTTTGCTTAAAGTCTTATGTAGCCTCAGATTCTTGATTTTTTTTTTTTTGGTTTTTTTTTTTTTTCTTTGCAAGGGCAACTTTGCAGAAGAAATACAATCCATTCTGAAACACATAAAAGAACCCTGGTGGAATTTCAGAAATCCAAATATTTTGCTTTTCTCCTTTATTTACATTCCATTTACCTTTTTTTTTTTTTTTAATTTCTTTGCATTCTTACGTTAGAATAACATTATCTGAGAAACCACATAGTCATGCTTTTTTACAAACATAATGCAGTTAAGGAACAAGTAATAATTTAAGAATGCTCTTAAAATAATCTTGCATGGCAAATCCCTTTGTTCATGAGGATTAAAAAGCACATGATAAATTTTTAGGCTCAGTGCACTTTCTGTCATGGTGATATTGAAGACACATTCATGGACTCACTGTAAGTCATTCTTAGTGTCCAATACACCAAAACAAAAAGAAAGTTTCTTTGTATAAATTTGGATAAATCCTGTACCACCTGGGCTTAACCCTACTGACAAGACAAAGTCATAGGAAATTGGAGGATCTACCTGGAGACAAGAAATTATGGTTTCCAATGCCCTTCCTGTCAGGTTTTCTGGGTTCACACAAGAAAATCCAGTAGTTCTGGACCATTCCTGCTCAGTGAGAGCCAGTCAGAGCTGCACAGAGATTCATGTCTGTGTTGATTTTAAGTCTGCATATTCTCTACACAAAATGCATGACATCCTCCACTCATGCTCCATCCATGGAAAAGGTTAAGAAATTCTTTAGCAAGGAGCAGCATACCACTGTAGTTATGACTGTTGCCATCTGCAAGGGACTAGGGTAGTTAGGAAGACCTTAACCACTGACAAATGATTTCACCCAATAAACGGTGTTGGTATTAAGCTTTTAAAGGCTGGTAAATCTTCCGCTCTATTAAATCCAAACCACGGATCCCATTAATTAGTGTCTTTCTTACAGTGAAGTGCTGGTTCTAATTTGACATATAGAGGGGATCACTCTACCCCTTGGTTTATAAAAATGATCCAACTTCTCCTCGCCTCACTGGTTGAGGCCGCTTTCCAAATGCCTGTCCATAATCTTAGATGAAAAATGATAGCCCTGGAAAGGTGATGTGTCAGAGGAGTGTGAGACGCACTGACACACATGCAGATGAGAGGCAGAAATCTGCTGAATTAAAATTATGGAGAGAGGAAATGATGAACCATCTTGTTAACTCAGCTTGTCACTCTGATGGCCTCACTCCACATAAATAAATAGGGCAGGGTGGTGGGAGAAAAGAGCATTATTAAAGCACAGATAAATCAAGAAAGTACGTGGATCATCACTCGCTTTAAGCGACATCACTAATTATATAGCTGTAACCTGATGATGGTTTGGTCACCCTGACCTGACCATGGCATTTCTAATGTGTGATCAGAGCCTGCAAGAGTCTGAGCACTGCTAGGGAAAGTCTCATCACACCCAATTCCTCTGGCTGTATTGATTGTTCAAAGAATTCATCTACACAGTTCTTGGTGCTTAGCAGAAAAGACCCCACATTAATCCTGAGCGTTTCCTTTTTTAAAAGGTTGGAGTCATATATGTTCCATATTGGATATCGTTTTTGCTTTAAGATTCTTTCCAAAAATTGAAGGAGCTTTGTAACACAGAGACTTTTTTACCTACTTTTAATCAGATAGTTAAATACACAAGCAAGCTGAAATTTCAAGGTGCTCTGAAAGTGAAGACGGCTGTTGAATACCAGCAGCTCAGAGTGATAAATACCACACTTAGTGCTATCTGAAATGCAGCACACAGCTTCAGGCTTTAATACATCCACTAGGAAAACTAGAATGAAAAAGCTAGTCACATCACGATGCCAAAAATAATGTGATGGTTTGGAAAGTGTGTCTGATCTCATGTTAAACAAGGTCTTCAGTAAATCACCAGGAAACACTAGTGAAAGGGCCAACCTTCTCCGGAGAGGCACACCAAGGCTACCAGCTTGTGAGAGTCCATGTTCAACATGGCACTTCTTGTAGGAGGAGCTGTACAATGCCAAGGACCCTTGCTTAGCTCTGGACTTGCCGATTCTACTCTTCATCCCTAATCACACCCTGAAATTTCTTTTGGTTACAGGCTAGTTGTTTTCTTATCTCAACTTTCTTATACAGTTTTAAAGCAAAGATAGTACCTTCCAGCATCCATCAAAGAGCTTTGTATGCATGTGTCCGTATCTTTATCTATCTATCTATCTATCTATCTATCGCCACAACTAGTACAGAAACTCTCTTGTGATTCATGAGCAGCTCCCTGAGTTAAGAGGTTGTGCTGTCTTTAACATAGATGCAGGAATTTGTCCCAAAATCTTTCCTCTCAGGTTGGGAAGAAGACACTCTGCTGAAGTTAATGCACAGGCTTGGGGAAAGAGTTTAAATAATTCATAGATCTGTATTTCATACGAGATTACTGGTACTGTGTGAAAATGATAGTAAAATAATGGTAACAACAATAATAAATCTTTTCCCCTTCATATTTTTCTTTTTTATTACTGAAAATGGGATAGGAAAGGGAGTCACTGCAAGAGCCAGATCTCTTCTGTGGACCTTCTTCTGCTCATCTGCACATCAGCTGCACAGAAAGGGCTGGAGCACTGTGTGAAAGGCTGGGCTTGAGGGCTACCCAGCTGGAGTGAATGTTAGACTCTCCAACAATGTTGTTCTCAAGTGATTTCCTCATTTTATGGACTTCACAGGTCTCAGTTATTTCGATTAAAGATAACATGATCCACTTATCCATCTGCTTGTGTAAGTTCTCAGAAACCACAGGCTTTTTGTCTTTTCTTTCTCTATTCTTTTTTATATATGGCATTTCCGTCAGTGTGCACTATCAGGCCCTTCACTATAGTGAGAGCAAAACTAGTACCTAGAGACTGCACTCAATTTGAATGACAATAGCCACATGTGACAGTCATATACTGAAAATTCTCAGCTATCAAAGTGGTTTCAAAAGAAAAGTGGGAATTTGTAAAGTTTTAATTCTAGCTTGTGTTTCTACTTTTCTATTAGATGCCTGGGGAGCACCGGCAGAGATGGGAGGGACTTGCTGGCAAAGGAACAGATTCCCCTCAAAAATCATATCAGAGGTCAGAAAAGGCTTTTCCCTCAGACAGCTATGAGCATCCAGTCCCAAGTGCCCATGCTGCTAATAAGGTTTTCACTGAAATCCACTTCCAACCACCAGTTGCAAGGCTCCAACTGAACCCAGGTAAAGTATGACCACATATGATAATTCTGAGCATACCCCAGACCTATGCACAGCATTCATTGAAAGCACACATTCTCACTGACCTGCTGCTGATTTGGTAACACTTTTCTTTAATCCTAGCTCCTGAAAACCTTCTGCGAACGTGCCCTTCATGCCCACAGCTGCTCGGTGTTCTGAGTCACTCATGGGTGTTCCCCTACCCACAGACAGAAACAGGCTGCAGGAGCCTGATGGTATGCGAGGAAGTGAACTTTGTCCTCTGAACCCATGAATAGGAGTTGTCCTCTGCTAACCTCCCAGTTTGTTCCAGCTCTGCTGGTTGCTACCTTCTCCCGCACCCATTCACCTGCAGGAGCAGCTCTCCTGCCCTGCAGACACAGGCTCTGCTCTCTGTGCTAAAGAAGGGTCCCATTAGTACCACTGAGGACTTTATCAACATTTGGGGCAGCTATACACTGGTGGATATGCTCTCATGGTCTAATCCCGAACACAGCATATGAGTAGAGGTGTGTGAAGGGTAGGGAAGAGGTATTTCCCAACCATATTTCTTTGTGCATCATGAAAACATACTTCCATTCCCTGTAGCATTTAATCAGATCACTTTAACTTTCCTTCCAGTGCACAGGGGGAAGGGAAAAGTCCCTGGCTAAACCCAGAATGCCATTTTGTGGCAATTTATGAACAAACAAGCTTCCCATCAAACCAATCCTTAGAAATGTCACTCCAGGCTGGCACTAAGCAGAGATTAAACGATGGATTGTCAACCTTCCTTTTTTATTTGATGTTTTGAATTTCACTGTTCCTATCTTTCATTAAACATGAACTAGAGGGGAAAAAAAAAAAGCAGAATAAAATAGAAGCCTTTTACATCTATAAGTCAAGATAATTATGTCTTATATGCAACCCACTCCTCCAAGACTCTGAATGAAGCCATCATTAAAATCTGTGTCCATCTGGTGACTTTTCCACAGCTAATTAGGTGAAGAAGCCGATTAACAGACATGTTCTGCTGAAAACTCTCTCGTTTTAAAAACTTCCAAACAGGCCTGTGTACAGTCCGGATGCTGCTTGTTCTGTCCCTCAGGTGCTAGGAGAACATGAGAAGAGGCACGGTGGGAGATGGCGGCTTTGGCGACCTGCTCACCAAAGCCCTTTCATGGCATCAGGGTTGGGAAAAAAGGAGGAAGCGCATGCAAGACACAGCAGGTTTGACTTCCACTGTGTGGGAAGCCCTTTTGGGAGCTGGTCGGATGTTTTGCTGGCAATATTTCAGTGCGTTTCTGCATGGGGTTTCTTCTAATACTGTGATTTTCTCCCTGTGGCTTGTCAGGCACTCAGCCAGCCTACTAAAGACTCTCTACCAGATACCCATCTGCTGCATTTGTTGGAGCTTGTCACCCTAACACCTTGGGGCTGAAAGGTATTGATTCCTCCTGCATCCAGATGGATGGTCCGTGGGATATCCCCTCCTCCTGACCCTGCACCAGCTCTACTGTTGGCACTTAGAGAACTGCCAATTTTCAGGATAGCCCCAAACTCACAAGGAGGCTCCTCTGGGAACCTTCCAAAACTCAATATGGTCCATACTGGATGTTATAAATGTGAGTGAAGGAGTGTGTAAGGTGCATTGACTGCACTCCAGGTACAGTGCTGTAGACAGCATCGATCTCGGAGTATTAAAACCTTCTCTAGGGTCACAGGAGAAAAAATCATCTACCATTATACCTTAAGAGAGATTGGATCTCATGTCGAGGACAGCGGACAAGTATCTGAGTGTGGCAACTGAGGGCATAAATCCCTTAATGATTCTGCCATCAAGGACTCAGTAGTTCTGGTCTGTAATACACATGGCACATTGCCCAGGGTCAAGAACAGCTGACTGATGGACTTCCAGAGCTTTCTGTCCAGTCTGTAGCTCACTCATCCAACCTAGTTTTCCCTTTGCAGGTGTAGCTGGAAGAAGCCTGATGCCCTTTTCCACAAGGATCCCAGTGCTCAGAGCCCCACAGTTCATAAACCCATAACTCACAGCAAGATACACAGCCCTCTGGCTTTGTGATCAGGTATGCCAGTAATTGCTGGCAATGGCATCTCTTGTCTGTGTGCAACACACTCCCATGACTACAGACACATCCATCACGGGAGTGGTAAAGGCCCTTGGAATTTCTGAGGGCTTTTCTAGTATATTATGTGGTCTGTCTTGGTTGAGCAGCCAGGCCGTACTACTTTGCTACTCAGCAGCCTCTATTTAGCTGTGCTGTTTGAAATGATAAGCCCCTGAGAGTATGTACACTGCCTTCCTCTGGAAAATGTCTGCCTCAGTTTGGCACATTTATGTTAATATGGTTATAATTCTAGAAAGATTGTAACAAGTGAGTAATACAATAACTTCCAAATCTTGTTCATGTAACAGACCACAAAGACTCTGACACAAGGGAAGCAGGACACGCTGACCCAAAAGGTCTTGTCTGCTTTTAATTTCTCTGAATTCATGAGAAGAGGAAATTACTGGAAGGATTTTCATTTTCATTTACTTCCAAAGTCTGGGTCCAAATGTTAAGAGAGCCCAGAAGGGTTAATGTTCACTGGAGTTCACCTCTAGACAATGACTCCCTGCTGCTCCCAGACTGTCCTGGTTTGAGTGAGAACAGAACTAATTCTGTTCAGTGATTTTACTTTTCAACTCAGTTCCTCTAACTAACTGCACTTTCTGAAATTATCAACATGTTTTCACAGGCAGTGTCTGCTTCTAGCAGTGATAACACCCCATGTTTAGAGTTACTACCAAGGATTGGTGTGCAGACCAAGGCCACT